>OZ023156.1:28692709-28795209 GCA_963678695.2 Diplodus puntazzo
GTTGGGTGAATGGAAATAGCTGCATGGTGGCCAATTCCACTTGAAGGCTAACCCCCTGAAGATGTTTCAGAAATAAAGGCTGTTTTTTTTGTCTTTAAAAGTAAACATGTGCCCAGCTGAACGAAAATCTTTGGCCTCGTCAGTTGCCAAAATGTGAAAATCACAGTGTGACCATTGTGGAGGTCGGATGGATAAGGCTGTTTGGAAAGGAAGACCACTGACTATTTGTGTCATGTCAGTATTTTTTTTTTAATCCAAGGATACACTTCCTACTTCTGAGACAAAAAACTAAGAAAAACATATCGTTTTCATGCCACTGTCCTAATTTATGACCCGTAATGGAACAGGTCACTTCATCACATCTTTTATGTGTGACAGGTTGTCAAAACTGCCAAGTGAAATGTCTCAGTATTCAAGCATTTCTATTGCTTGGTAGCTCTGGGCACTAGACAAACAGTCCGCAGATGGGAGATTTAGCTAAAAGCTTCAGCAGGACAGTTGGGGATGGGATAATGCCACAGAGTGTGTCAGCGCTCACTCACAGCAGCCCCATAAATGATCAGTCAGCACCCTACACCCAAACCATCTGTCTAATGCTTGGTGCACACTAGAAGATGTTCAAATCTTGCTTGATTTTAAAAAAATGTGGGAAATCATAGAGATAATGACAGGTTTTACAGAATTTTAATATTTTAATCTTAAGAAAGCACAAACAATTCAGTCTAGAAGCAGGATTACACACTTGGCATTTACACTAAACAATTTCAAAGTGGTGGCATTTCAAGGGACTTTGGATCTCACAGAAACTTGTGTGATGACTTTACAAAAAACAAACTTAATAAAAGCTGATGGATGTTTTCATCAGGATGCAAGTCATGTTTTGCACTGAAAATACAAAATAAAAATAAAATAACATAAAATAAACTGTAGCTGATGTCAGCAACAGACAGCGTTGGGGTAACATAGGATGAAAGTAACGGATCAGTAATATGTTACTTTATGTTGTACTTTACTTGTACTGTGTCCAATAATGTGTTACCACCCACAATTACATGTTTATATATGTTTTTCATGCTGGTCAAAATCACCAGGTTAATGCTGAACCATTTAAGCTTGTTCAAAGTGGCTTATTACAATACAAAAATTTGAAAATTTTGTCAACATGGACATGATACGCATGGTTACATCAATTCTTCGCAATACAGTTGTCTAGTTCATTTAACAGAAAACCATTAGCACCAAAGAATAATCTGTCTAGATTTGTCGGCATGGCAAACTACAGAAAAAGTGGTGACTCTGTACCTTTGAAGTGATCATAAAATCCTAATTTGTGTCCATTCCTTTGTGATTTATATTCCTTTTGTCTGTAAGGGTTACGCTGATCAAGATAATCTAAAAGTGTTTTCATAAAACGCATCCAAGTTGTGAATATTGCCCTGTGAAGTCTATTGCTCCCTGTCTGCCAACTTCGAAACATAACTTCTTTCAGCAGGAGACATATTTCTTCCTGCCCAGCATTGTTGGGCATGTTCGGTCTCGTCATGTTGCTTCCTACAATAAGAACCTGTCAGCACCTTTTTCTGTTTAATTTTCATCCAAGGACAGCCAGGAATATTGCGAATGCTCCCAGTTTGGAAGGCCAGTCGGCTCGTTCATGTAATTTCAATGGTAAAGGAGGCTGTTACTGTAGTGGCTTTCAACAAATCAAAAAGTAAAGCAAAAATATTGTATTAACAGTAAGCCCTTACTAGATGGTAATATTGTAAAGTAACTTACTACATTCAAATGGATTGGTGATGCTTCCATGTCCGCTCATTCTAATTGACTATTGCAGGTGTCAGCCCAATATTCCATCTCTGTTCCACTCACACTACATAAATTCCAAGTTGTACATACCAAACATGATTGATATTAAGGATACAAAATCAGGAGGTCTCTGATTAAATAAATTAATTAATTAATAAATTAATCAGTAAGATTAAGATTGTGTCTTTTATTCCCTCACTACAGGATAATTTAGGCAGATTATTTGTTTAAACAAGCCTTTAAGGGAGAACACAGCTGCCTGGCAGGAGGTGCGGACCAGACCCAGAATCTGCCCAATTATCCTTTAGTAAAGCAGTAGTGGAGGTGACGAAGTTCTGCTGCAACACTAACGTCAGGCTATAGAACACCCGCAGCGTTTTCCCTTACAGGTCCAGCCACATGGAGGGCTGCCAGCTTCTCTTGAGTCACATACTTTGTAAGGCCGGCAAAAATGGCAGGGTCAACACAAAAGAAAGGTAAATGGGATTATAAATGTAAAAAAATAAATAAATAAATAAATAAATAAAAGAATGGGCACAAGGTGAGAGAGTCGACACAGGAATGTGCGATGTGCAGGATTGCAAATGTGAGATAGGGATGGTGAGGAAAAAAGAATGAGGTCTTGTCCTACATACAATATGAGTCAGCCACATAGTGCAATATGTGTGTATGTGTGTGTGTGTGTTTGTGTGCGAAGGAGTGCAGGCACGTTGTTCCCCGGGGTGTCTTTGACCACGGCTACAGCCACTCCAACAGGCCATAGAATCAGGTTGCACCAGGTACTAGGGGGCTTTAACAGCTATAACCCCACTCGTTCTCTTCCAGCCGGAGTGTAATAGAGAGTGGTGATACGGCTGGCCGGGGGGTAACACCGCTGCCTCAACACTTGTAAAGGAAACAGATGAGTACCATTCAAAACTGAGGCACACTCATTTTGTGCTGAGAAATAGTGCTGGGATTCTGTTGCTACTTTCTTGAGCAGCAGCTGGAAAAACAGCGGGGATGCACATACAGTGGGTCTATATGTGCCCAAAGAGGCATGTGTGAACTGTGTGCACACTGTGTACGTCTCTCCACGGGAACCAATTTTCTTGTCAATTGCAATACTTTGTATGTACATCAGGGAAAAGTGATTCACACAGAAAGCTATTTCAAAAGGAATGGCGTCACATGCCTCTCAACTTTTATATGCTTTGCCTCCAAGACATTTTCTTCATGTACGTTGCAAAGCCTGTCACATGTTCGATGTCTCACTCAGCAATAAAAGTCCTCACTTGGCATTTTTGTATACTCTGCACACTGTTTTAAACTCATCTAATAAAGCCCATTGTTCCAACAAATCCCCGCTTTATATTCCTGAATAACCTTGACTGACTTGGCATTGAATGCACCACTTGGGGATCCAGGGACTCTCTTTGTCATTAAGAGCTGTTACACAGTAAATCTGGAAACTAGATTGCGGGGCAGTGAGCTGTGGCAGGGTTCAGGAAGGTAGCGACGAAAGCGGGATTGACAGCATTGGCAGTTAAATCAAACAGACGAGGGGGAAATACAAATATTTGACTGGGATTCAATTGGCTTTTGATCAGCCTCAATAAGAGGTGTTATAAACCGAGTAAGGTTGGATGGGCAGCGCCCCTCTGTATCACCACTGTGACAAACAAATTTCAGCTTATTAACAGATAATGCAGTGGGTGGTGGAGGAGAAAGGGGGGAATGAAGGAGATTATTCGGAGAAAATAAAGACTGAGGGACTAAGTAAATGAATATATGCAGATAGAGATTACCAGTGGGAATGAGGGCTGTTTTGAGGAGACACGGGAAGCAAGGTGAAAGCTGATTGGATCAAGGATGGCGGGGGTGACAGTTGTGATGCAGCCCCTAATCCGTTGATTTTGTTTTGATCTGACATCGATTTTGACCAAACGGAAAGTGATGAAGGAAAATTACCAACACTTACCTCAAAGATGAGCTCCAAACAGCTGCATAAAAAGGTGAAGGGAATTGGGGAGACAGGGGACAAGCAGTCTCAGAGTTTTAATGCTTACTAGCCTTGGATCATGGGATGAGAACTTTCATGATTAACATGTTTTTCAGTTCATTTTAGCAGAAATAATGGCAGCCTGATCACCAAGGAGAAACCCGGCCTGAGAACAAAGAGCCCAAAGCCGTGCATCTATCAGAGAATCATCAACAAACCTCTTAACAGGGAAGGAAAGTGATCAGTCCACTTGTAGTTTTTCGTGAAAAACAAATGTTTAGGAAGCTTTCAGGCAAGAGGAGCAGTGTTAAGTATGTGAGGCAATTTCCTCTGCTATTCCAACGTGTTCTCACTTCGAACTTGTCGGTCTGAAGCTTGGTCAGTGGCCTTAAGCCTCAAAGTATTACACTCTACCTTCCCCTCTACAGTGTCAATTTTGCAAGTGATGGGCTATGTGGTTAAATTCACAATAATAAGTCAAATGTACAGATTTTTCCCGCTCTTAATACTACTGCACTAGAGGGTGCTTAAAGAGACGACGCTAGAGGGGTAACTACAGCATCAAACCGAGAAGCTAGGGCCACTGACCAGACTGCAGTATTTGAAATGTGAGTGAGCACGGGTTGGCTATTCAAAACTAGTTTCATGCGAATAAAAAAAGCTGTGGTTACATGTAGAATGTTCCTTCAAATCAATTTAAATCATTGTGATAGGAGATTTCAATTGAACTGTTGACTTGGACCTTAAAGGAACTTGGGACAGGATCAAGAAATAAGACTCAATACTGACACAACGGCCATTGCGGCCGTTAGGGTAACTGCAGCTATCATCCAAGCCAGCGTGGGAGCGAGCAGGAACTCTTCACAGCGGTGCAGCTGATGCTGTGACACTAAAGACACGCTTGTCTTCTTACCGTATCCAAGTTGAAAGCCATCAAAGACGCGCATTCTGCGTCATCTGATGTCATGTCCGCAGGAATGTGCAGGTAACTCGGACCACGAATTGCAGTACATTATGCAGCACACAGCCTGTTCACAGCAATGGAGAGATACGTGGTTAGGCTCACTCTTTTTAGTTTTGAACACTTCATCTTCCATAAGCATTAAAAAACTTAAAATACATGTTTATTTTTTCAGAAATCCTGCCCCATGTCCCTTTAGATAAAGTGATCCAAGTGTGTTCACACGCATTTAGTCAGAATACAACTTTTTTGACCTGAAGCAAAGTCGTTCTTCTCAAGTGTGTTTCCAACTTTTATTGAGAAAATTAAATGTATTCATTCATTCATTACTCTGCCTGTTCATACAATTTTCAAGATGGAGTGCACTGGGAACAAATTTGCGTTTCTGGTTTGGTGGTTCCTGGCTGTGTTCGTTTCAAACTGTTGTTTGAACAACTTTTTTCAAGCCTTGCGACCATAAGGGTGTTCAACAATCCTGAAATCTTTTAAGATGTCCAAGAAAAAAAGTTTTATATAGCATAGGACAGTTCTGGATTACCACCGCCACTACCCTATGTGAGTTGGGCATTTGGCTCAAACCAGAGAAGAACATCAGATTAAGCCTGAACATTAGGTGTTAATACAAGTGATTGTGTTAATGAGTTACTTTTGGCTTAATGGGTCCATAGCTTCTGTGTACGGAAGCTAGCAAGCTAGAGGTTGTATCGTTAAGTTGACGTTAGCTTCCTTAAACAGTGATTCAGTCTAAGCTAACAAGCTTATATTCCATTTGTGCTGTGAGCCACATGTGTTTTGATGTCATGCTAGCTAGCTCAGCGCGACATCACAGGTTTCATTGCTCTGATAGTTTAAAGGTTTATCCAGCTGCCTCCACAGCATTTTCGGTCTCCATCTTTTGAAAATCCTTAGACATCTAGAACTAACTGGGAGGCCCTATTTTTATTTGCATTTGCAAATTGGTCTGACGCCAGGCCAGTGGGGAGAGGCTTTTAAAACAGTTTTAAGACCTTCATGTTTTGAAAAGGCATCGAAATTGAATTACATTTTTGGAATAAATAACAAATGAAAAATCAAAATATTTTTTTTCATTAGGCAGAGAAGAAAACAACATACTAAATCTTTTTTTTGTACAAGTGAGCAGCAGTGTTAATGGGAATCTTAATTCTGATAACAATAGCTTTAATGGCACAAGATACAGGCTACCTCTTCTCTACATGTGAATGGGGCTCATATTGCAGTATAAATTAAGAAGAGCTCCTTAACCACAGCTCTATTGGACGATTAAAACAAGCAAACCTGCTGCTGCGAAGCTGCAGTTGTCACTTGTCTATCTAAATGAAACTGTCTCGCTAAGGGAAAAGGACTCAAGACCAACGCTGGCATGCCAGTGTAACACAATTAGGTTTAGGTCATGTGACTTCACATCATGAGCAACACGTGATGGGGATATAAGCCCCCCCAATAACAATCAGTGTATAATTGAGCTGGATGATTGAGAAGATTTGCCCTTAAGAGAGCTAAAAACAAAACGAGAATGAGTCTGTGCATGACTTAAATTGCAATCACGTTAATGGCTGGCTTGCCTCTAATCATGATTGCTCTTTCTTCCACATCAGTTTAAAACTTGCATTTTCATTAAACATGAATAGCCCTCATTTCTTTAAAGACACAATGCTCAATCCAAGTATAAACACAAGGGTCAAGGCGCTGCTGAAAATTCAAAACACCCCATTTGGAAGCCCCTGTCCTTTATTCAAAGTGATTGACGGATCCTGACAATTACATGGAAGTAGTGCATTTTTTTGTGCTTAGTTGGTAATGTATGTACGCCCAGGAGTGAAACAGGCATTTATTTTCAAAAATGGACAGCGAATAACACATAAATACTTATTTGTTCATCCAGAAGTCACACTACATACTGGTTAATGTTGCACTTGGATTTATACACAAATGCTCCTTTGCGTCTTTAACTGAGGCTCCACCCTATACATTATACCGTATGTAATGTAGCTGTTTTTGTGGATAATAAGGTGGCTTAGTGGAAACTGATGCCTGCGATGAACCCATAATGACATACCATCTCACATACTGTATACCATGATCAGATCCAGTCTCTTTGCTGCTCGGGCACACATATCATCACTTTCTCACACATTCACATGGCAGTTTCTCAAATCATTCTGAGCAATTAACCCCACGATGTGTGTGGCAGCCAGCAGCTGCTCATTTCCAGGAACACAGATCAGAGGGCCAAGGCAACGTGTTTTTGGTATGTGTATGAGCCTGTGATGTCAAACTGCAAACAAGCCCAGCAAGCAAACAGTAATGTATCTGTGAACCAACAAACAAAACTTCGTGACTGGGTGGCCTCTGTAATGGCCGATTGCATGCACCCACAGTGTTCAAACAGGCAAACAAGCCAGCGCGGCAATGAAACTATTCGTGAGGGGCAAATTGACAAAACATTTCTTCAGTGCATTGCTATGGATGAGTTGTGTACATTTTAAATTGTTTGTGCAAGAGGAGTCAAAAAGAAAGTGAAATGCACAAAACTTGAAAGTTACAATTTCATCATAGCTTACTTTGGGGACACTTTGTTGATTCAAAGGGATTCAAAGCGGCACTGTCAGCCTTCCACACCCCCTAAAAAAATATATATTTTCAACTGAAAATCATAACTACAAGACCAGAGTAGAAAAATAATCATCTCAGTTTAAAAAATGAGCACTTACTGCGGGCCCTGGATTTAATGTTACAGATCCGGGAACCGGTGTTGGCCTTGAGACCATTCTCAAGACCTGTTTTTGTTGGTCTTATTCTTGTCTCGGTCTTTTATTTCAAGACCGGTCAAGACCACAACTCCAGGGACATTACTGTATTGAACTATTGTTTGAAACATTCTTTACTTAAAAGTCCAATTCATAACATAGTTGCTTGTTGAGTCTCAATCCCAGGTTTTTGATTGGAGGCCCACCAACCCAAAGTGTCAGTCTTTGGCAAGTTTGGATTGAGACTCAACAATCAGCCATACTACAAACTGAACTATTGATGATGGCTTCTTGGGAAACACAAGAGTCACCTCGAAAACCTGATGACTGCACGAGAAATCATACTATGTTAAGTAGATGGTAGAACATGGAAAAGCAGTGGTGATTAAAGATGGTGAGGTTGATTTCAGCTCCTTTGTGTATTCCAATTAACACTCCCTCCTCATTCACCCCTTTAATTGCCATATATACTGTTAATTGTATAAATATAGAATCCATTTGATGGCTTGATTTAATAATCAAAAGTCATAGCAGTGGTGAATATTTATTTTTTTTATTACTATGAGCAAACATAGTTCATAGTAATATATATATATATATATATATATATATATATATATATATATATATATATATATATATTCAGCGCTGCTATGACTTTTGATTATTAAATCAAGCCATCAAATGGATTCTACATACAATTAACAGTATACATATGGCAATTAAAGGGGTGAATGAGGAGGGAGTGTTAATTGGAATGTGAGTCGTTCAGATCAATTTAAGGAGTGCCTGTGGTGTGCATGAGACTTGAATAGGCCTGTTCCTGGTCTTGACTCTTTCTCCCCTGCTTTGGTCTTGACTTTGACTCGGTCTCAACACCTCAAGGTCCGGATACACTATGGTTCTCGTCATGTCTTGGCCTCAGTTTATGTAGTCTTCACTACATCGCTGCATGGACCGTCAATATTTCTTCTCGGGATCATGCATAATACGTGTGGTGTCAGAAACACATCAGCTGTACACATTAAAAACTATAGTGCTTATAGACCGATATACACTAAAGTTTAGTTGATAATATCTCAAGGATTAAGAAATAAAATCGACTTCTGTCAGTGTGAATAACAGTATACAATATATTGGCATGTGATTAATGAGACTGCATCATCCCAATCGACATACAGCATGATTCCCATCCATACTCTATCTCCAGCATGGTTTGCATAATTTATACATGTTCATAGCACACTTAAACCATAATTTATGAGTGCGGGCATCTCTGATCAATACTAGTAATCCCTCTGTTACCTCAGTGGAGATGAGATTTCAAGCTTTTCTTATCAGGCAGCACCAGCGCATTTCTGCTTCTGTTGTGAGTACTTTAATCTGAGGTTTCTGAACTACCTGCCATGTGTTTATCCACGATCTGACTGTAAACTCAAGGCGTTACACTGGCAAGGTGGAGGAGGGCTGATGTGCAGTTGGCTTTAGATGTGTTGGACTATTAAGTAACCGGTAATGAAGGCCTAGCAGACATAAGCCAGTGTTCTTTGTTTATGCAGCATTGCAAAAATCAGCATGCCACAATATTACAGTGGGTCCCTAATTTTATCTTTTGTGAGTTGTCTTTTTATGTGTTATTAAATTAGATATGTAAATGAAAGTAAATGCATGTGTGAACATTTGGTTCCATGGGCTATTTGGTTCCTGATTGACCAAAGTTCTTGCACAGTGATTTGCAAGCACTGATTTAAGCTTCCTAATTCGAGCGTTTTGCATGTTCATATATTGGTCACAAATATCATTCTATGTGGTGTCAAGGTGAAGTCTGAAAAAGTGAGTCCTAAGTCTTTTGCGGAAGATGGCGAGTGACTCAGCTTTCCTGACATTGGTCGAGAGTTTGTTCGACCACTGAGGCGCCGAAACAGAGAAGAGTCGTAACTTCGCTGGGCGACCTTTGTTTGCTCCCAGTGATAGCGGTAAAAGCTGGCCAACTGATTTAGCGGAGTGAAGTTCTCGCACTGGGGTATGTGGTCTGCCCAGTGTTTGGAGGTAGATGGGTACAGTTCTGTTGACCGCCATAAAGTGAAACTCTCGCCAAAAAGCAACCAAGGCTTTATTTGGGATTGAATATGAGTCAAACCTTCGTGTAAAAGCATAGTTGCGACGAAAGAGGCACTAATAAGATTTACCGTAGTCTCGGTTTTGGACACGTTCATTTTGAACGGGAGAGTTAGGGGCTTGACACGCTAGCATCACAATCGCTATTTTTAGAATACTAAGAAGGCTCAACACAACATGAAACTTTGCTCGTAGCATCACCAGGGTCTCTACTCATGAACACGAGCATTGAGAACATTGTTTGTGTACACAGAGTTTATGAAAAAGAAGGTTTTTGAACTACTCATGTTAGCTGCTGCATCTCCTGCGTGTTGCCGCCATGCCAGGCAAAAAAGTGTCGATCCCTGAGTGCGACCTGACAGGCACGCTTGAGGAGCGGTCCACCATTACTCTCCTGCCTGTCATGCCCCTAGCACTCCCGTTCAAAATGAACGTGGCCAAAACCGAGACTACGTAAATCTTAAAAGTGCCTCTTTCGTCGCAATTATGCTTTTACATGAAGGTTTGACTCATATTCAATCCCAAATAAAGCCTCGGTTGCTTTTTGGCGAGAGTTTCGCTTTAAAGGCCAGTACCATCGTCTTGAATTGGAGGCGGACAGCAACAGGAAGCTAGTGGAGGTCACAGAGGAGGGGGAGTCACATGGGAGAATTTGGGTAGAACGAAAACGAGTCGTGCTGCAGCGTTCTGGATATGCTGCAACGGTTTAGTTGCAGAGGCTGGGAGTCCAGCCAAGAGCGAGTTGCAGTAGTCCAGGCAGGAGATGACCAGCAGTTGGACCAGCAGTTGCGTTGCATCCTTTTTGAGGAAAGACTGGATCCTGCAGAGGGCAAATCTGCAGAATCGGGTCACAGCAGGCATGTATGGGCTGCAGGATAGTCTGTTGTCGAGGATTATGCCCAGGTTCCTCGCTGTTGATGAAGGCAATACTGTGGCGTCCTCGACAGTGAATGACAGCTCCATGCAAGAACAGTCTTTCACTGGGATGAAGAGGAGTTAAGTTTTATGAAGGTTGAGCTTGAGGTGATGTGCTGAGATGTCTGCCAGACATTCCAAGATGCATGTTGCAACGCGGGTGTTGGAGGATGGGGGAAAGAGAGGAACAGTTGGGGGTTGTCTGCATAACAGGGGTAAAATAATCCATGTGATGTGATTGCAAAGCCTAGTGATCTAGTCCATTGGCTCTCAACTGGTGGGTCGTGACCCAAAAGTGGGTCGTGGACCCCTTTTCAGTGGGTCGCGGCCTTTGCCCGGGCCCAAAAAAAAATTACGAAAAAAATCCTGTGCTTTTATTTGGAAGAGGATTTTTTATGCAGCTGACTGCCGTCTATTCACACTCCTTAACAGTAGGTGGCAATAATGCCCTGCAATGCTAATTGACACCCGACATTTCACAGCACACAAGAAGGCTTGCAAAGTTTGTTTTTAAATGCTAACTGAGCATGGCGAAAAGTAAATACGACACTGAAAAATATGGATTCTCCTACATTGAGGACAAAAGAGGACAAAAACCTCAGTGTGTTTTGTGCAGCGAGGTGTTGGCATAAGAAAGCATGAAGCCTTAAAAACTGAAGCAGCAACGAACAAAGCAGTTTTACTTGTTTATGTGAGACGTGTGGGAACAATTTCTCTGCACAAAAGAGCTTGTTACTACGACTGCAGAGGATGTGTTCAGCTCCGTGGACTTGTATTTGAGTTCAGTGGGCCTAAGCTGGGACATGTGCGTCAGTATCTCAACTGATGGCGCTGCCTCCATGACAGGAAAAAATTCGGGGGTCGTGAGGAGAATACTTGACAGAGCCCCGAATGCAACTTGGAAGCATTGTTTTTTGCATCGGGAGGCCCTGGCAGCAAAGGATATGGTGCCAGTGCTTCATGAAACATTAAAAGATGTCGTCCAAGTGGTAAACTACATTGCAAAGGACACCAGATGTTTTCAAAAACTGTGCCAAGATCTTGGTAGAGAACATGTACAGATGTTGTATCACGCCGAGGTAGTCTGGCTTTCGAGGGGAAAGGTACCGTTTTTATGAACTATGAGGTGAAATCGCCGCCTTTTTGCCCAGAACAATTCGCCTCTTGCAGACCTGTTTAGCAACAGTGGGTGGCTTGCACACGTTGCTTACCTTGCTGATGTGTTTAAACAATTAAACACATTAAATGTGTCTATGCAGGGGAGGAGGCACAGCATTTTTGAACAATATGACAAAATCGATGCTTTCAAAAAAAAGATCTCCGTGTGGGCATGCCATGTTTCTAAAAACCGACTCGACATGTTCCCCAATGCCTGTCATGAGGGACAGCAACTGGACATGGCAGGAAAAAATGTAATGAGGAAAACGATCACGCCACATCTGAATAAACTTCTAGAGCAGTTTAATGATTACTTTCTTGAGAAACAGAGGGATGACGACTGGATATGTGACCCCTTTGGAATCGACATGGAAAGCCTCAGGTTGCCAAGCAATGAAAAGCGTCAGCTGGTGGAGCTTTCATGTGACCGCACGCTGAAAAAGAAATTCACGGAGGTAAGCCTCTCCCATTTCTGGTGCAGCACTGTGAAGAGTGAGTATCCTACCCTTGCCACTCGAGCAGTAAAAGTCCTCCTACCATTCCGCACTACCTATCTCTGTGAGTGTGTCCTCTTAGCTCTGGTTCAGCTAAAGACAAAACACAGAAGCAGACTGGACATTGAGCATGACCTCAGAGTTACCTTGTCAACTATAACTCCAGACTTTGAGACTTTTGTCAGGACCAAAACCATCCCCAGTTCTCCAATTAACTCCTCCAAACTCAGGTCTATGATGTCAGATGTCTACTGATAAGGTAAGCAGAAGAAAAGTTAATTTTGTATACTTGAATCTTTTTAAATTGCACTTTTTTGTCTAATTTATTTTGAGTTTGTGGATAAAAACTGAAGAAACTGAATTTATTCCATAGTACAGTGTTGGTTGTCATAGTTGCACTTTTTAATTTATGTTTTATTTATTTGCCTGAATAAGTGACTGAAGAGTTAAATAGTATAGTTACTGAAGTGCTATGTTATGTTAAATACATTTGAGAAGTTGAACATTCTCCTTGATTTGGGTCGTGGCTTGTCATTAACCCGTTTGTGCCCAGATTTTTTTCGGAGTTATGAGGCATATAATTTTATCAGTTAAGGTCCCTCTGAATCATTATGTATTTATTTTTTCCATTTTGTAATTTGTCTTGACAATTGTTGCCAGTAGTCACACAGCTTGTCACTAGGTCAAATGTCACCTAATAATAATATAGAAATAATAATTATAACATAGTCGTAATAAATAATAACAAAAAGGTGGAGGGGGGGTGGGGGGTGTAAAACAAAAAAAAAATATTTAAAACTGTACATGGATACCAATGGATATTATCATCCCAGGAAGGTAGCTAATGATCATGGTTCAAACCTTGGTTCCCCCTGTATAAAATTCAAAACAGCAAACAATTACAACTTGTTTCTTTATTCATAAATAACCTTTGTATCAGATATACATCTCAGACCAAGTCTGTATGATATAAAAAATAATCTCCAACAGGTTGAAACATAACAACAAAAGGTTCATCTCTGAGGGACTTGGGATAGAATGTGAGGAAGATATCCACTGGATCATCTGATGTGAAAACAGGATCATGTTCTTTGGGGACATAGCGAGGGATCTGATATTTTTTGATGGCTTGTGCTGGTGCTTTGGCCGCAATCTTGATTTTTTTGAATTTCCTGTCTTGGTTCTTCGTTTTGTGGAGCATGGGCCCAACGATCTGACTGGTCACCTTTTCATTTGTGCCACTGACCTTTCTAGTCTCTGTCTGACTCACTGAGGATGAGCACCCAGGATCATCATCAGGGGCATTTGGCAGTTGCATGTCTGAATTAGGTAGAAAGCCTTCACCTTCAGTAATCTCGATGGGAGGCGGTTATGGTCACCAGTGGCCTCGTCATCAGATTGGTCACTGTCACAGTCTGTGTCATGTGCGTGCATTTCTGACTCAGGCACAACTATGATGTCCGCCACAGTTTCAGAGTCCTGCAGCATGGCCACGACCTCTGCCACGGTGTACCTAAGGAAAGGACAACATACATGATTGATTTTTATTTTGACCTATGTTATTTTATGAAAATAGCTTAAATACATAGCATACCATATAGAGTTGTTCCGATTCCAATACCAGTATCGGAAATGCCTCTGATACTGTCGAAAATGCTGGCATTGGTATCGGCGAGTACTGGAGTCCAGGCACCGATCCGATACCACGTAATTTATTAGAAAAAAGAATCTATTTACCGGCTATGAGTGTTGGCATCCACCAGAGGGCACTCTGCATCAGGTCGAGTCTATGCCACCTGACTGACGTACAGGACGGCCAGATCTCTTCTTGTACGCGTCACGGCTCGGAGGTCACAGGTCACGGGTCATCATACATGCGCGAACGCGCTAGTTATCAAAACACAAGCGAGCTAAGTGTTGTGTATAAACGGGATGCTGGACGACAAGTTTATGCACGCAACTCTGTTTACTTTCGATCAAAACTAAACTTAACTATTTCAGACAAAAACAGCTGCATATTGAACATGCAGCGAGGCGTTACCAAATTAACACAGATTAATTCCACGGACATTTGGAGCTCCGACGTGTGCTAGGTTTAACGTCACACTGGGTGATTTCTAAGTAATTTAAATGACTTTTTTATTTTACAATATTGTGGCTGCACTTAATTTAAAAAAAAATAAAAAATCTTCCTAGATTTATTTAGTTAAGTTGCTGTTGCACTACTGTTTTATACTGTTCTATTTGAAAATAAATTTAAAAATAAATGGCTTCCATTTGCTGTATTCATTCAGTGTGAGAAAGGGTTTAACCTGAGCCAGGCCTCACCACAATGATAATCATATCACAGTCATGCAGGCATAGTATGATGGGGTTTTTTTTCATATCACACTGGTATTGGTATCGGTACTCGGTATAGGCCGATACCCACAGCACAAACATCGGGGGGTAAGTACGTGTGTGTCAAGAAAAGTGCACCTCCAACTGCACATCAACATTTTTTACCTCAGTGAAACACAAGCTAATGTTAGCTAACAGAGAACGATCGCTTAGCAGCTAGCAAGAAAATGATGTATGGTAGCATATTAAAATCCTATAGACACAGGCCTTGAATACCTGTGAATTTATTTAGCTAGGAAAAGTATTCTAAGAGGACTAAAATGAGCCATTGTACATCATTCTACAATTTGAAATAAGTAAATTATGAGCAATCCTGCAGACAGTGTTTTCCTTTAGTTAGCGACAAGCTATGTGCCCACTGGCAACTTATGTTGCCACTCACAGAAATAAGCCCATGAACAAAAAAATGTTTACCCCAGGTACAATTTTTTGGGGGAGGGTTAGACTTGAATGATTAAATAACTATAAATATGTTTTGGGGGAAAATCATAAGAAATTTATGAAAATTGCCTCTTTCCAGGAGGATTTGCATCCACCATGTCTTCAGCTGGAAGGAGCAGGAGGCAGATGATGTGATAGAAAGCACTTGGAAACTACTTTTTATAAATCAAAACCTTTGTCTAAAGTTGTCTCCTAGCATATAAGTGGAAAAAGTTGCATTAGTACCTTTGAGATTTTCTATTGTGAGTAGAAAATGACAGTGATACTGTTACATGCTTCCCCCCTGCTGGAGGTGAGATGTATAACCTAAGTCTAATGCCCTTTGTTTTATGCGTCCTCCCAGGTGGTCCTAATTCAATTCAGGGGGGGAGGACCTATAAAGAGGGAAAGGAAGGCGGTGGGCTCTCTCTCGCACTTTTCCTGCTGACGGCCCAAGCTGCACCTCGAGCTTCAACTGTCTGTTGGTCTACATGTGTCAATATTTTGTCCTCAGTTTGCTGATGTTTGGTGAGCCTGGCAGTCCTGTTTTTTATGTTATTATGTTGGGCCCTCTAGGGACGAGCTGCACGTGGGGGTCGTAACAGATACACTTCAGCAACAATTGTTGCCAGTGGGGCAAAACGGGTCAAGGAGTGATGGTGAGTCCCGAGGCCGGACCAGTTGACAACCACTAATCTAGTGAAAACATAAATGGTACTAGTACTGAGCCTTGAGGGACACCAGTTTCCAAAAAGCAGGGTTTGGACAAGGAGCCATTCCATATGCCCGTAAACAGCATATAAATATGTAACGGACCACAGTGTTTTAACAATTGTGACGTTGTCTGGGTATTTTAAAGGAGAACTCAGGACAATTTCTAGCCATGCTTGTTGCAACCAAAACCACATTTGTCGGACCATCTCCAGCTGTGTTTGTGGCATCAAAACCAGGTGTTTTTGAGGAGATCTCCAAGCATCTCCAGCAATGTTTGTGGTGATTAAAACAGTTATTTTAAGAAATAACCATGATATTTTGTTGACCATAACCAGATTTTTTTTTTTTTTTTTTTGAGGGGGGGGTGCCTTAATCTAACCAGAGCATCAGCACAGCATTGTGCCAAGACAGAAATATAAAGAACATTACAACATTAAGAAACATAAATTTTAAACTTATCTGTGGTTTTGTAGAAACATGCTTAGCCTTAAACATCTCTTCTGGTGATTGGGTTGGCTCTTGGTCAGTGTCAAGGCAATAAAATGTAGGTTATTAAATGTCATCACAAGGTTACGAAATACGGACAATTTGGGTTGGCAGCTTGGATTTGACACCAACCCAAATTGTCAGCATTTGACGACCTGGAGAGACTCAACAATCAGCTGTGTATCCCCAATAAGTTACATGTTAGCTGTTGTCAGGTCTAATGAAACTGTTTTAGTTCAATTGCAGGTGACAAATTGGAATCGTGATATAGAAATTGTTGCTTTTCAGACACTAACCCTGAAGCTGGTTTCAGTCAATAAGGCAGAGCACACAGCCACGCAATCCAGCTGCGTTAATGTGATGTCTTGCTTCGCTAAAAATGGTGTGTTTGCTACAGTAACTGTTAACTGAGGCCTCATATTGTATCCCCAGATGATTCATGTCAGCATGACTTATTGGCACAATGATGTCTGTGGACAAATGTGTACTTATTTGATACTGATTCTCAAACAAGCCTTGTTTTTTTTTTAAAGCCATCTTTGCAGGATGAAATTCTAATTTACATTTTTTAATTAAATAATATTGCTGTGATTCAAGAGCCTGTCACTGGTCTTTGTTATAACTATGGCTCACACCTACAACAATGGAAAACTTGAATATGTAAAAACGACATTAGCTTGTCTTTATTTGTTTATTTTCTTTCGCACATTCATTCCGAGCTATTTGCAGCTGATGTGTGCTGTAACATAATAGCAATCTACATGTGCCACATATCAGGAGATAGGTAGAGCTGTCTGCTCTGTGTTGGTTACTTTAATTTCCAGCTAACACATAAGAGCCAACCAAGAATGTCTTCTTAATAGGCCCTGCTGAAGACACAACTGTTTTCCGCTGCTGACAGCCGGGAGAAAGCATGATAATGAACATTCAAAGTGACAGTGAATGGGCTGTTTTAGACTCTTCACAGCCTCGATGAGAGATGCTGTTTATCCGTCAAGTGGACCTCAACATCTGCTCCTGATGAAGGGAGAGATGAGATGAGATGGGGAAGAAAGGGAAGAGAAGGGTGCGAAGTGGCAACAACATTAATTCATCTCGATGTGCTGGTTAATTCAGTGGAGCAACATTGCAATGCGGCTGCTGTTTGTGAGGCTTTTAGATAAAGAAATTCAAAAGGAGTGATTCATTTCACACCAGACAATTCAGGGATTTGTTTAAACCTTGTTTGTTTCTAATTAATGTATGTGTGTAGTCAAATGAAATGCATATCAAATCCAATTAATGCGTTGATAGGAAGTGACAAGTGCAAATATTACATAAATACACTTGTTAGGCCGCTCTCTCTTGTTTCTCTGAGATAATGTTTTTCTTCTTATTCCCAATGGTCTGTGTTATCTGGGTGCTCGTGGACTTCAGCGCTGCCTTTTAGCCAGCGTGTCAGGCCACACTGATTTACAGCGTTGGTGTTGTAGACATTGCCTTGGAATGTTGTGCCTTTCTTCTCAGCAATAGTAGCCACTCAGCCGAATAACTAACAAACCAATCAAACACAATCAGCCGGAGTGGTCTGATTCACTGTGTCAAAGACGCAGACGTGATGTATTTTACCCGTATCACTTTTAATTTATTTGGAAGGCTTAAAACTTTTGATATTTTTGATATTCAGCTAGGAGCTGAACAGTGCCCAGTGCAGAGGATACAAAGCAGTGCAGATTAATTGAGGTTAAAAGGAACAAAGAGCCTGGCATAAAAGAGATAATCATCGCCTCTGTCTGTTAACACTTCCTTCTCAGTTGGAAGGCTGTAGCCATGGCTCACACTGTGGCCAATTTGAACTCATCACTTTCAATCACTATGATTTCAACACAGCTTCTGCATTTGCCAGGGGTGTTTTGATTAAAATGAGTTCTTTTATTTTGCTGTGAAACAACAAAGAATTATTATTAGGGCCCGAGCCGGTCTCAACTTGCGAGGTCCGTATTGTTTTTCGAATGACCACATTTTCGTCCCAAATGATCGCATTTTTCACTGCCTGAACATGCCCCAAAATTCACCAAACTTGGAATATATGTCACACTTGCCGAAAAATTTCATAATCTATTTTCGTCCTCAATTTCCACCACTAGGTGGCACTATAAACAAGGAAAATGCGTTTTGGCTTATAACTCATATTTTGTTGCACATTCAAAAACCTTATATCCACGCATTCACTGAATTGTGCTGAATCTCGTGATATAGGCCACGCCCATTTCCGCCAACCATTTTTTTTGGCAAGTTTGCAAAATGTCACAAACCTACTTTTTCGAACTCCTCCCAGGTGGTTTCCCCGATTTCCACGAAACTTTGCACACAGCATCTGTGGACTCTCCTGACAAAAAGTTCCAAATAATACTCAAGTTATTAAATAATTTCCTGTACATTTTGCTCAAAACACGAAGTGTTGGATATCTCCACACTGGTCTGTCTGAACGACATGAAACCCAGGTGACTACTTCCCCATGAGCCACTAAGGCTCTGTGAAAAAATTATAAACGTACTTTTTCCAACTTCTCCTAGGCCATTTGACCGATTTGCACCAAACTTTGCAAGTAGCATCTGTGGACAACACTGACCAAATCAAAATGGAGCACGCCACCAGGTGTGATGTAGGTGAACTTCACCTACGTCACACCTGGTGGCGTGCTCCATTTTGATGCTTCGCCATAAAACCATCAACTCAGTATAACCTCCACATACAATTTGATAACAAATTGTTATCCAGATGAGTTCAAGCTTTATATTCATGTGGGTTCAATCTTACATTTTCCTCCTGTCACAATGCCGTGTCTACGTCTGGTTAGGTTTAAGGGGGAAAAAAACGCTTGGTTAAGGGGAGGAAAACATAATGTTTTGGCTTAAAATGACAGTTTCTTCGCCAAAAACACGGCTGGAGATGTCCCAAGGTCTCCTCAAAAACACCTGGTTTTGTAACCACAAACATGGCTGGAGAGAGACAACTGCCTGTTTTTAACAAGATTATCTGCATTTAAAATACCTGCATAAACATGCTAATTTGTTGTAAGAAAGGCATATGTGTCATTTTGTCAGTTAATTTGAGAGGACCTTTTGGAAAAGAGTCATAATGACACTGCCACTAAAATTTCTTGTCATGAACTGATGAAACATCCCCATTATGAATCTGAACAGGTGACAAATACTGATGCTTTTCTTTCTCGACTCTTGCTCAGCCCGGTTTTCCAGCTCTCTGCGACTCGGCCTGAACTGACATTTTGTCTCGAGTGGTACCTCATTGTCTTCAGCACTTCTGAGAACAGGAGAGAGTGAAAAATCCTGTTAACAGTCTCACAGTTGGTGAGAAAAAGAAAAAAAAAAAAGATCAGGAGTTATCAAAACCATTGAAGTGTGTCTTTAACCAGTGAGATTACTAGGCTTAAATCACCTTTGTATAATACCTGATAACACCCAGCTTCTCTCATGTAGTGCTGACCCGCGTACGTACTTTTCTCACCTTCTGGGGGCAGCAGATGATAGTCTCACAGTGTAATAAACCTCTCATTTTGCCAATTTTGGTCTTTTCTCTGAGATTGTAGCCAACAGCTACATTCTGCCGAGGCTGGATCTTTTTTAAAGTGTGAAGATGAAGAAGAAGAAGAAGCTGGTGTTGTCTTTAATCATGTTCTTGGGCTTGATTGCTTATCTGATGGAGCCTGTGTCAGTGTTGTAATAAGGTGCTTGTTTTAAAGCTTTCAGAGTCTCTCCACCTGCATGTGTCTGAACTGCGCTGTGGCTTTTGCTCCGGTAACCTTCCCCTTTTCCGTTCAGCTTCACCTCAAATCTTTTGATTTTCAGCTCCATCTATTCACACCACAAATCATGAGCCCTGTGCCTCCGAGTCTCAACACCAACCTGATGCATTCCGAGACCATCATTCTTCCCCCGGTGTCATTTGCTCTCCACCTACAACTTCACCTTTTACGCCACTTTGAGAAGTCATTGCCACCCAGAGAATTACACCCACCCGAGGATGAACCCACGGAAGAATCAAAAGAAGCCCATTGCTTTTGCATCGATCGCCTCCGGCTATGTTGGGTAACCATTGTAAAAAAAAAAAAAAAAAAAAGTGATATTGGAAACAGAGTTAAGTGTGTTTTGTTGTGGAAGGGTTAAGCCGTGTTTGGTGAAAGCCTTGGGGCTATGTAAAAGGAAGAGGAGAAGTATTGAGGTTTTCTCCACTGCCGGCCTAAAGGGGTTAAAAAAAAATTCCCTCCACCGAGGGTGAGATGCAGGTTTGATGTGCCTCAGTGATCTTGGTGTGAGTGTGTGACTGGCGATGAGTGTGTGTGCACGCAGCTTTACGTGCATGTGTGTCTTTGTAGGAAAGAGATGAAGTGTATCCGCCTGTGTGTGCGAGCACGCGTGTGTGCGCGCGTCTGTCTGCAATAAATAGACAGACACTTGAGCATCGCCCCCTGGCTCTTCTCGCTTTAGTGCATCTCAGACTAGCTAAGCCCCCCGGAGCCAAACATCTAACTGGATCTGTCAATATTGGCACAGACGAAACACACTTTCTCCATACCCGTCGTTACACAATATAATCCTTCATGTTCAAAAACTTCATGCTGGAATAAACCGCTTATGCTAACATGTACTCCTGTTTCCCAACACGGACTAATCCTTGACCTAGCTATACCTGTCTGAGGACTTCTCTCGTACAGTAGAGGCATACAGACGAGCTCAGTTACTGTGCGGCACAATGCCATGGTGTATCGGCTTCCTTTACATTAAAAGATGTGCGCCTCCCCAGGATGGCACTGAAGAGTCACAGAGGGAGAGACGTGAAGCAGATATAGTGTGTGAAGTGTGAGTTTTGACAGGGCCTACTAACCGACACACAGCTCATAGAGTATTAAAGCTGAACTGAGCTGCCAACCCAAGTGTCAAGTGTCATTATTTGCTGTGGGAGTGAGACTCAAAATTAACTGTTGTTCTCCTGGAAGTTACAATTTGTTGCTTTTAGTTTTCCTCAGTATTCACCAAATTTGAACTCAAGGTCAAAAAAGTAATTGGACTAAGATTTAGCATCTAGATAGACCCCGATGGACTCGACATTTTGGTCTATTCCTCTCCCATTCCCAAACCCAATGACCCTATTCACCCTGACCTACCATTTTTTTTAAATTTTCGATTGTTAGTTAGTTGTCTGTTTTTCTGATTTAAAAAAATAACAATAATAATAATTTTAGCTAGTGCCTGTGTTATCCTCATTATTCATGAATTGATAGTATATAAAAGTATATAAAATTTGCAATACATAATTTGTATGAAAGATAATTGAATATAGCAAACATTGCATTAAAGTAATGAGAAAAAAATGGTTTTCTTCGGTATATCAGAATCATAATATGGCCCAGTGCAATATTCAAAAAACAAAACCTACCAGAGATGCCCTGCCATACAAATCTTGTTCTCCCAATGTGAGAAACGTGATTTTTTTTTAATGTAAAATGCAAACGGGAACTGTTGATGGCTAATTTGGCATACTTTTAATGGTGACAGTGTCCGACATGTAAACAAATATAGGCTACAAAATGCTTTAGCCCACAGCGATTAACTGACTCCATTGCAACGTGATTGCATCCCCCTGAAACTGTTATTGGAACTGTAACTCAAAAAGCATGATTGATGATTGATGATGACCAATTAGTGTCCCAAAACCAAAAACCAAAAAAAACAAAACCATTAATATCAACTTTTCTTTTTTATTTCACTAATGGTCAATTTGGCTGGGGGGCGGTAATAATGGAGGCCACAGGGTCAGACTTTAAAAAACCCTGATCTTCAACAAGCTTCATTCAAGTAGATGTTGCTCATTGGCCGCTGAAATGCCAGACTAAAGAAACCCTTCAAAACAGCCCAGGTGGCTTCTTTCACAACTGCACTCATGCAAAACAGACGGAGCGAGGTTGGTTTAAATCATACCAATTTGAGCTGTCAGTGCACAGCGTGTGTCATCTCGAACACCTACACTTAAAAACCGACTAATAGCTAAAATTGAAAGAAATAATTGGACACAAGAATAAAAGAACGTCTCTGTGTGGGACAGTGATAGGTGTGACTGAGCTTTGCGGACTTTTTGTTATAAAGCACAATGAATCATGAAATCCTCCTTTATTTCTCTGTGTATTAGATACAGCATTAAAATGCAGGCTAATAAATAGAAATCTGTATAAGCTGAGTGTGACCTTAGATTTTTTTCCATGTTCAAACAGGGATGAAGTTAAAAGTGAAGCCTCAGAGTAGAATTCGCAATAAATAAAGGTGACTATCCCGTTACAGGCCAGGGCCGTATACTCCGGGATGACATTTACTGTCTCTGCCTGTCAGTCAGAGCATTATCCAATCAGACAGTGACATATGGTGAGAAATAAGGCCTTTGTCTTGAGAGATCTAAAGATAAGAATCGTATTTCCATTAAATCAATGAGCTGTGTGCTTTACTGTGATGAATAATGCATCGTCCTCTTCAAACCTGCCTCCCCCTGCTCCCATCCTTTCTCACTCTCTCCCCCTTCTCGCTCGGTGTTTGCCATGCTCGCCGCCGCGCGCCGTCTCAAGTGTTTTGGTACCTTTGCACTTCATAATAAAGTGAAGATCTTAATCCCCCTCCGCGAGTGCTTCGTTTTCACTTAACGATCCTCACCGGGTTGACTGATGAGGACGGCAGGGGCGCGCACCGGAGGTGTCGACCAGACCTTTCGCTGCGCGCTGACGTGCCCTTTGAAATGATATAGAGCCTGGGAACAGATGCTAAACAACTATTTATCCTTAACAGTCTCTGAAGTGTCTCTCGGATATTGTATAGAACAAAAAGAAACGCTTGCACACAGTTTTCTGGCACTGAAATCCTAGCGACCCCCCCACCCCCCAAACAAACCGCCTCTCCACGTGTGCCACGCTGCATTAGCCCACCTCTTGTACCTCTCCTTCTCTTGTCTGTCTCCCCTTCGACACTCTTCCCAGATCCATTAGCGCCATTAAGTCCCATTCACTATCTCCCCTACTGTGAACTTAAACCAAGCCGACATCCTTTACGCCCGTGTGCTCCGACAAGGCTGCTGGAGACACAATAGGCCCCAGTCCCACTGCCTTAATAACTCTGTATAGAAGTCTACAGGCGTGTGTAAAGCCCTATTGATCCCCTGTAGAGAGGCAAGGCTTGCAGTCCACCGCGGTGTGCAGCGTTGACCTTGTCTCCCTCCATGTAATTAATTAAAACTTCACAGCGGGACTGACAGCTGATGGATCGGCCTCTTGTTGATCGCTGCTGTTGTGGTAATCACGCGGACACGCTCAGGCACGCTGAGGTGTGTCCACTCACATCATGTTGAGAGGGAGTGTAGGGGGGCAGCGAGGATGGAGGGGGGGAAAAGGGATTGCCGTGGTCTGTCAATGGTGACACCAGCAGTGCAGAATGCTGTCTATTAAAGCACGTGAGAGGACTGAGCTTGAGCGAAAAAAGATGCCTGCTTGCCGATGCCCTGCGCCATCCCTGCCACGGAGATGTTATTAAGCGTAGTCACTGACTGTGTGTGTGTGTTTTGTGTTCACTTCCTCATCCTTCCCACACACCACAGCCCTCCGTCTACCTGTGTCTTTGTACTCCATCCCTTACCCTCCCTTCATCCCACTCAGCCAACCAAAACTACAGTGTGTCAGCCCCGTTTCATCATTTTCCGTACACTCTTTCAAAGTAAGATCCCCCCCCCTCCACCACTCCCCCCGCTCTCGCTCCCCTCCCGGGTTTCACACTGAGGCCATTTGCTCGAACGCCGATCCGATATCAGCCTACAAAAAAAACTTTGAGCCTTTGGATTAATATTGCAAAAGACACGTTTAACATTAGTCTTCAGCAGGCCTGCGGGACCACAGCTACTTGTGTGAAAATAATGATTTTCTATATAGATTCAAAAATCCCTCCCTGTATTTTTTCTCTGTTTTTCCCTCTTGCTCTCCTTATCAGATGTACCAAGAGAGACAACTGAAGCATCTTTCAGTCGTAATTTCTCCTGCAGTGTTGTTTTGCTCAGAAGAGAGGGAATCAGGATCCAAAAGAAAAGTGGCTGGCAGTAAACACAATGACTTGGAATCCAGCAGTCGTCTCTTGGCTTAATTCTTAATCAGAGTTTATTCACTGTCACCAATCTATACTAATTGACTGTCTCTAATAGAGACGTGTACAGAGAGATTATGAAGAAGACTGCTGCCAGTTTCTACAAATTTATTGACTGTTCCTGCCATGAACTGAGGGACTGTGCAGAAGAATGCTGAAGTGAGCCGTCTTTGACTGCGTCACACCCAAACTTTAACGCTGGATTAGTTGTGTTGTGATTTAATCCGACTATCCCTTAGGTAATTTAAGTAGCGTAAGTGAGTGTTTTACAACCTGATGATACCATGTGTGATGAGAAGACGTATTTTTTGGATGTTATGTTGCAACCTTGTTAAAGTTGGATGTTTTACAAATTTCTCAAACGTCCCGCTGTGGTTCCGATGGTCGGCTCACCACAGCTGAAATATCTCAATGACTGTTCGACGGTTTGTCACGAAAGGTGGTGAAGACATTCATGGTCCCCTGAGGAAGATTCCAACTGAGTTTGGCGATCCCGCAGCTTTTTCTCTTCCTCCAACATGAGGTTGACATTTGCGGTTTCGGTTAATTGTCACATAAACTAATGGATTGATTGGCATGATTTTCAGTGGATTGAGGGGTAATAACTTTGGTGTTTAGCTTGTAATGTGGACTGATCTAGGGGAAGGTTATGGTCTGCTTTAGTGCTGGTAGCTCTGGTTAATTCAAGGACACGGCAGGCGACATGTGGGGTTCTCCGCACGGCACTTTTATTACAATGACCATACCATGCCGGGTCTCTACGGCACTATTTATCTTTTCCATACATGCATGGATGAACACAAGCTGAGGATCCTTTACCAAACACATTACAAAATAAAATAAAATAACATAAAGTGGACTCTTTACCCTGTGGACGGTATCCAATACTTTGGTTTATTGCATTAAACCTGCAAAACTAATGATATTTTCCATCAGCCAACTTCACTTTCAAATCTGAGATAATCAACATATCAAACAGTATAACTGTTACACATTAGCATTTTAGAATTGCTTTTTAAAATCGGTACAAAGAGGAGATTGACAATGGACGGTCGGGTTAAACAAGTACAGGACTTTTATTCAGGTGACCACTGTTTGTGTTACAATGAGTTCTTCTAACAACTTATCTAATTAACTTACACCATTGGGATTCAACCTATTCAGTTGTTTTGGTAGCATGTGTTTGATTATTCCAGTAATATTAAGATTACCCTCTGGCAGGGTAATGTTGAATCTCAGTGATTACAATTGCTTTGTTAAGATTACAGAAAAAATTGGGTTTATAGTTCAATATACTATATGCAAATACACACCACACTGAGACAAAACATAAACCCCAAACAATGGACCAACTGTGCCAACCTCCACTACCTTTCTTGTTTCAGAGCAGGATGAATGTCAAACTGCTTCCTGTATGGGCACTAAATGCTGGCATAGGAGGTAAATCAAGAATTGTCCAATATGAATGTAATTCAGAGACTCAATGGCCCAGTCAGCATGATTAAATTGTTGGCAGCTAATGTTTCTGCAAACCACTGATACATTCTCATTTGTATGTGTCAAACATACCATATTAAAATTGCCTCAGTACATGTCATATCACATTCACATCACACGTTGACCTGACCGTCATATCAGGAGGTGGAGGTGATGGTGGTGGAGTAAAAGGTGAGAAGGCTGCGAGACGGCTTTCTAACATTTGTAAATTGGTAACCGCTGGATATTTTCACGGAGACTCTTAGACATTCACCAGCTGTTTTGTGGCAACACAAAACTTATATTTTTCACTAAAAATCAGGACTTCTTCAACCCATTTGTGGTGACCTATAACAGATATTACAAGACAAAACATTATCTTTTCCTAAACCTAACCAAGCGGTTTTTGCGCCAACATAAAATAAATAATTGTACTTTAAAAAAAATGGAAACTTTCAACATATCTATGGTCTGCATAAGTGTACATTGCCAACTTTATTCTTGCTATTGACTTACAGTTGGTGGATTATAACACTTTTTACTTGATCAAAGTATATATTTTCACAATTCGGATACATTTAAATTACAACTAAAATAAACACATTTACTGATGTAACATATGACACTGCAGCTTGGAGAGAATCTTTTTTCAGTAGGAGTGTTTTGAACATTAGAGCACAGAGTGTCTCTTCTCTCTCTGAACATGTATTACTCGGCTGGAGAACATATCAACATATTTATTTTAGGTTCCGATGACATAAGATTAATTTTGCTTGTAAGGAGGAGACACTGCTCCAATCAGATCTAGCAGCTCTTTCCTTCTGCTGCTGCTACGCTCCCTGTCCTTTAGCTCCACACATGCTCTCATTTAAAATCACTCACTGGGAAACTGGTCAAGTGCATACATGGGCAATAAATCAGGTTTTTGTCAGGAGAAATGTACCCGTGTTAACCTGGTTTTATTCTGAGTAAACAGGGATTCTCATTGAGATCACGTCTAAGAAATCAGTTTCTCCACAGATGAAAGACAAGAATCGGGGTACTTAGAAACACTGACTGGGTGTATGAAGTCGGCTCTGCAACTGAGAGACTTTTCAATAAACCCATGACGGCTCCACGAAATTCAATGCTAAATTTTGGTTTTCTGTATTTTCCCTTTCTTACAAATCCTGGAACAGATAAAGTATGCAGGGAATCTATTGAATTCCAATCATCTCAGCTTGCCTCTGTCTCCAAAAGACATCCAAGTCTCAGCTGTACAAACGATCTCCACTTTCTCACTTGAAGAAATGTTGAGGGGAGGATTATGCAGGAACGCCAGTGAAACCACAACAATACCTCGGTGTCTCCCTCTCCGTCTTGGGGGAGCTGAGTTGAGCTAATTAGCCATAATATCAGCAAGCAAAACTCTTCTCGCTTCGTTGACACACACAACGGTCCCTAATTGACTGCCAGGAGTTTTGAGGCTTTAATACAGTGAGGAAGCAAGCTGTACCTCGGTGATTATGAGGTTTGGGGATATACTGCATTACATATTGCACATTCTTGCAGAACCAATCCAATGTCACGAACTTCGAATGCAACACTCAACAATAAACAAAGATGTGCTCAAACATTTGGAGAAGCCCAGAGAAAAGTGAAAACACGGCATGGCAGTTTGAAGCTGAAGGCATTTGTATTTTGGCTTCTGCTACGAATACAAAAAACACACACAAACACAGTCCGCTGACTTAAAAGCTCTATCACGGTGGTAGTTTGCACATCCATTAGACCGTGGATCCTTCAATAATCACAGCGGCGAGAGTATCAGGTTATATTTATTGTTCTCTCTCCTTGTCTTCCAGCTAAGACGAAGTGCTTAGCAGATATTATATGGACAGCCTCGAGAATGCAGGCCTCATAGCCCCAAACACACACACACACACACACACACACACACACACTTACACACTCACTGGAGATCGATCATAACTTATTATGCCAACCACATAACAAAACAATTTCAGAATTGAATGAGGCCAGGGTGGGGGATGAGTAGAGTTGGAGTAGGGGAAAGAAAAGCAAGGATATTGAACATAAACATCTATTTTCTGATGGGGGGGGGTTGGATGGGGCGGATGGCCTCTTGAGTCATTTAGACGAATCATCCATTTTTTAAACGGATTTGATAGAAACCAATCCCCCCGTCTGAATCTTTCAAGCTTCTTCCCCTGACTCGGACTCGGGCTTACTGTCAATCATTCCCGAGCAGCGCGCACGTGTCACTTTGAGCCTGCAGGTGCGGCGAGCACATGTACAGTGTATTGACCGTTATATTTGTTTAAGTGTACGTGCCGTCTTCACTGGATTAAATCTTTCATTTTCTCTGAGATGCGAGAGTGAGACAGAGAGAGTGGGAGGAATATGATGGGGGCCTCACCTAACCTCCGGGGAAAGGCCAGTGCATTAGACAGAGAACAGATCAGTTCCAGCTAAGATGAATATGAGCACATAGATTGGTCTACTGTCTGGGGAGACTCAGATATGCAGTTTTGTGTACGCCGGAGCTGCGAGAGTCGGAGGCAGCGAGTGAGGAGGGCAGGGAAGGAGGCAATCACTGCATAACCAAACAGACCCCGAACGGAGCACATCAGAGCCAGGGGCCAGGCAGAGACAGATACAGATTGCTTATTGAGCTGTTTTTAGAGTGACGGTATTAACAGTATATGGTGGAGAAGAAGTGTTTTTTTTTGTTTTTTTTACTCAGAATAGCCTATGCTCTATGGGTCTGACAGTCTATGGAATTTGCAGATGGTATGCCACAGGGAGACGGTGATTGTATACATTTCCCTGCACTTATATATAACGGCAATGAAATTCTAATTAAATATTTATCGTTGATTGGTTTAGCGGTGGTCTTTTCTTTCCTCCTCCACCCCCTCTGTTTCCATCATCATCATTAGTTTGGCACTTGAGGTATTATGTCTATTTATCCATGTCCTCAACTGCTAATTCACCGTCATCATTAAGGGTGGATATTTAATTTCACTGTTGAGACAATAAACAAAACAAAACTCTCAAGAGCAATTCCTGAAGGGGGCAGCAATTCGTGCCTCCAGAAGTGCTGTTGTATTAAATGTGCATATTTAAACTATCTGTTTAACTACACTGGTCATGTCAGGACAGTACATGTCAACACTCCCAATTTTCCTGGGAGTCCCCCTATCAGTAGCCCTTTGTCCCTCCGTACTTCTGTTTGATGATTTGCTGAAAGTCAATGAAACAGGCCCAAAGAAGAAGAAATACACCCTCCCTCATTTTCACAGCCCAGGGTTGGTAGATGACAAGATGTGGCAGCTAAATACCAATATTGTGGCTGCTTGTTATGTGTAAGAGGTCTGCTGTAGCAATGAACCGACAAATAATTTGGTTCTCCAGGCTTTCGGGAGCATTTTAGCCTCTTTCAGGTCATTGTTTTGACCCCCTCCACCCCCGGTTCAAAAAGTGTTTCAGGTGCTTCCCTGTGGAGAGTGATATATGTACAGAGCTTGGCACTAGCAGGATGTTTTAACATTTATCTACTGAAAGTTTTAATTTCTCTTTATCTATTTATTGATTACTGAAAATGTTAAGAGGCCGGCCTACATGCATGATTTGTGCCATCACAAATGGTTTGGAAGCCAACCCGTCTTCAGCAGCATATTCAGCATACACGAGTGTGATGTGGCAATGCACACTTCTGTTATTGTAACATAAACAAAATATTTGCAATTCATATATTCTTGTAGGGAGAAGGAATAGGTACAATATGTAGGATTTTGTGGTTATTATACTTATTTGTTCTGCAAAAGCCATGTCAGACACATTAGATAATTTTTATGTACACCTCAATACACCTGATCTTTCATTTTTTGCTTCAGTCTCACCGGTATTATTAATTTGTTTTCGGTATTAGCAGATACAACTGTTTCCAGTGGAAACATTTCCACCACATCAGACAGCTGACAGACTGAGTTAGCAACTAGCTGGTGAATATAGCGGAGTATCTAGCAGCTAAGGAGCCAGATATTTCCCTCAAAACCCAGTGTAGATCAATTAGCGCAGCTAAAAGAGAGAGACAATTCAGAAACATTCACTGGGTGGCTATAATAACATGATGGAAATGAATGCTAATATTGCACCATCTACCTCTGAATGTGTAAAGAAGCAAATGTTTGCTAACACATGGGTTGTATCTAAGAGAGCTGGCGGCTGTGAGATATAAACAATAGGGTTTTATGCAGCTGTTGTTACATTGCTTCTTAGTTGTTGCTACGTCTGGTGTAGCTTGGGACGTTATTACTCGCGAAAGGCAGGAGCAAATGAAATAAATTCTGCTTTTCTGCTGAATTGTGTCTTTTATGCGAATTGTTTTATTCAGTAATACGCTTTTTTATGAAACTTAATGGTGCAAAAAATCGTGCTTTACATTGTAACCGACTGCTTCCACTTGTTTTATTCAGTCTGTCGTCTCCACTTGCTCACTCCGTTTTATGCTTGCTTATGTAGTTTGTGTTCTTTATTGCTTTAAATGACACCCACTCTCTTTATGGTGTTTTTTTTTAATCTTTTTTTTTTTTTTAGCATCGTGCCAAGATGCAAGAGTTGAAAATGATCTCGCTGACAGTTACTGATATATTTACAGAAATGGTGATGGATTCTCTCTGTGAAAATAAACCAATTACCTAAAGTAGCATCAGCTTCATCTTCTTCTCGTCTCCCCCTTCCTCCTCTTCCATTTCTTATCAGCACCGCTCACTGCTGTCATGCCCGAATCCCACATCCCCATCTCTCCACCCCCATCCCCTCACCTTCCTTCATCTCACTTTAACACCTCAACCTCCTGAGGGCCCCATTCCTCCATCCATACCGCGGTTCCCTCACGCTCTCTTGCTCTTCCTGCCCTAATCTACTGGCCCGTCTTCCTTTGAGCCCCGTCTCTCCCTCCTTCCTTCCTACCACCCCTTGCTTTTTACTCCCCAACACTCCCTCCGCTACCCCTCCATCCATCAGGCTGAGTAATAGCCATCAGGGCAGGGAGTCACCCTGCAGCTGTCTGGGACAGACACTGATCACACACACAGTCACTTTGGGCTGAGGGCACAGCCATCCATTTTGTACATGGTCTCATCCGCCTCACAGCCCACTGTACTTTCTAGGCTGAAGCAATTACACAAGCCCAAGTGGTACAAATGAGGCCGATCACACTCAGCGGGGTTAAAGGGCGAATATATTGTGCTTTTAATACACAACTGTATCCCCACTGTTTGTGTATAACATTTCACAGCCATATGAGCTGGGTGAATGAAGTAGGAGTCGGACAGTTATTAGCAGCAAATTGTATTTGCTGTGTATTGATCAGGTTTTCTCCTCAGCTTTGATTATTGCAACAATGAGAGGGACTGACTCCAGTGTCCGCATTTGTATTGTTTGTTTATTGACCTATTCTGCTCTCTTTTACTGTTTCGCTGGCATTTACGACTCTGGGGCTTCAGTATGCCTATGAGTTCACATCACAGAAATTAACAAGGTGCTTTTCTCTCTGTACTGATCACCAAGAGGGCATTAAAACCAGGCTCGGGCTAATTTTCCTGAGTAGTGATTGTGTGTTTAAATCCAAAAACCACAGACTTCTGTTGACATGTTGAAAGAGTCTATACATCCCATTTACTAGTTTGTCATTGGACCACAACTCAGTTCTATTGCAGTCTCTGAAGTGCAGTTTTTAAGCAGCAACTGGGTACAACGCCTGTCGAAGGGCGCTGTAATAGGCTTGAGGTATATCCTTTGGGTGCTAACCCCCTTAATGATATCTTAATTGCCTTTTTGTTCATATTATGAAATTTTAATGGCCTGCTGAGCTTTTACCTACAGACCAAGCCTTAGTCTGTTAGACCCTCACATCATGGCCGGTTATGATATCATTTGTCAAAAATTATGTCCCATTTGTCATTTTGGAGCCACTAAATTATAAATGTGCCACCACTAAAAAGGAGAATGACCACTGATGTTGATCTTGCTCATGAGGAAACAACCGGGAATGAAGCCAAAGGCAGTTAACCAAAACCTTTTTGTGTGTATGTATGTATGTATATATATATATATATATATATATATATATATATATATATATATATATATATATATATATATATATATATATAAAATATTACAGTGCTGATGCATCATGTAAAGTACACTCAAGTAAAGGCCCTTTTAAAGGAACAATCTGTCATCTGTGGAAATACACATAACTATTCAAGTTTTTGCTATGAAGTCACTGAGAGGTTCACTGCCCCTCTCATATCTGTAGGTTTAATATGAAGCTACAACCAGCTTGTTAGCTTATGTTAGCATAAAGACTGGGAAAAGGGTGAAACAGTTAGCCTAGCTTGATCTTGTGATAAAATAATCTGTCTACCAGCACCCAAACCTACAGGAATTTGAAGCCAATAGGACATGTTGGCCAAACTCTGTACTCTCTCTCAGTTATACAACATTGCATGATACACAGGAGTCCACAAAGTCTTTTCCCGGTAAGCTAACATTGTGAAATAAATGCTGTACGACCTGGATATGTTACAGCCCCACAAAATCACTTGTTTCAGTATCAGATTTTGATCCATTCAGTCTGATAACGTTTGGAAAGTCTTGAAGAGCCGCATGATTAAACAAAGTCCTTAAAGGCAAGTCTCGCCACTCGGAAGCAATCTTGGCAACGTCCCCAGCAGTTATTTTGGGCAAACAAAGCCAGGCTCCTATCTAAGTGAATGGGAAGAGAGCCATAACTTCACTTTCAATGGACATGAAGAGTGCGTGTATAAAAAAAGACGTTCATTTGGATGGATAAAACAAATAAAAGTGTAAAATGCTAAAATGGCTTGCCAAGTATACTTGGGCTCCCAAGTAAAATCAACGTGTGGGAAACACTGGCCGATACGTTTCTCTGTTTGGCTGCAATGAAGTGCATTATGGGTTTTTTGGGGGGGAACAGGTGGGTGATGTGTCATACAGCCGCCATCTCTGGCGTTAAAGACTTTCCTTTCCAAGATGCTTCTGTTGGTCTGTCTCTTCTCCCATAATGTCTCTGGATTAAACTACTTAATTTCAATTCAGTTGGCGGAGGGCTAAACTGACACTTAGCTGGCACAAAGTCTCAAGTACCCACACTCGAAGGGCCCCACGATGCAGAATGTGTAAGATGCGGTTGATGTTACACCAGGAAGTTGAACTTTTTTGGTTTCATGTGCCACTGAGCAACTTTCAGGAATGCGTCTGTAAAGGTCACAGAGCATGGCAGACATTGTTGGCTTGCCATGGCTGCAAAAGCAAAGATGTAATTAATAACAACAGAAGCCACTGTATTCCAGTTAGGTGAGCTAGTTTCAGGGTCCTGACATTGTGCATGCTGGCACACCCTCCAGGCTTACTGAGACACCTGATAGAGCAGAGCCATTAATGAAATCAGTTTCGTTTGTATTTTTCCTGCAATGACAAGTCAGGGTTTCCGCTGTGAAAAGGTCTATTAATATGTGCTGTTTGGCAGAATAGTTTTTACCTCAGGACAGAATCAGGCTAGCTGTTCCCCCCCGCTTCCTTTATGCTAATGAAGCTAGGCTAACCGGCTCCTGGCTGAAGCTCCATTTTACCTGACAGATGCGAGAGTGGTATCAATCTTCTCATCTAACTCTCGGCAAGGAAGACAATTAGGTCAATTCCCAAAATGTCTATTTAAAACTATTGCTTTCAGTGCACTGTTCAAGAATAAGTCTTATGATACTACAGATGGTTATTTGCTACTATTGGGGCACATCTTGGTGATGAACACAAACACGCTGAAAGTCTTCAAAACCCTGCAGAGGGACACTCACAGATGTGGTCACATCTTTCGGTTGATTAGATCTCCGTGCACAGACCGCTGTTGACTGACATGTCCTTCACTCTACCTGGGAAATATAACACCTTTGTTAGTATTACGGGCCTTTTTCACAGAAGCCAATTTGACATGTCACCTTAGGAAAAATCCCAGGTGTAAATGATACAATTAATGTGTTTCACTATGCTGTCACACTGTCATCGAGGCATTGTTAATGTTATTAGTAACACCTGCGCTTTTTCCTGGGCACGTCACACCAATTGGTGTTATGGGTGTTGTGACATCCGCACCTTCACAGAAACATGATTCCACCGCCCACGTTGTACCTGCTGCAGTCATTGATGAAATGCAAGCTAGATGAGTGACACCTGTTGGTCATGTCAGATTGGTTGAACGACCGTCCAGCCAATAGCAGGCTTTCGGTCGACCCCACGTAGTTTGTATTATGGGTAAAATAAGGAAAAAGTTTTATATTTAAGGCTTATTCTTATTTTATTGTGAATCGTGTTCTTTTTTTTTTTTTTACAGACACTGAAAAGTCTTTATACTATGTAATGTTAAATGCAGACACGTTTTGAAGTCTTTATTATTCACATGTGTTGGTGAAAATACCTGCAATGCGTAGCATTTATTTGATTTGGCATGTTTGGAGACTGGTACAGACCCTTTTCACAGCAGACATTTCGACGTGTCGAAGCAGGAAAAGCACAGGTGGAACTTATAACATTAACGAAGGCTGCATTCCACATAGGTGAGCCACTTCCAGGGCTCTGGCTTTGTGCATGCTCACTCACTGACATGGCTTACTAGAACACCGGAGTAGAATGGAGCCATTGTTAACGTTATTGGTCACACCTGTGCCTCTCCTGCTTTGAAAGGTCAAATTACGTGCAGTGAAAAGGGTCCAATCGGGCCCAACGCAGGGGCCGTGGTGCCTACGTCCCGAACCCTAGAACCCCCACACCTCTCTTTCCACTAACAGGACTCGCACTGTCTACAGCTGTTTGTACAGAGAGTTGTGTGACTTCATGTAATTCCCAGCACAGTTCCACCACAAATCAATCTGACCAGAGGTCTAATTAGCCACAGTGATTGAAAGCACATGTGGTCATGTGCAGGGCCTCTATAACCACACATGTAACGAAAAGGGCACATCCAAAAAAACAAGTATGACTAGTGGCTTCAAAGTATAGGCTTAAAGTTCTAATTCACTGTGTATGTATTAATCTGTGACACATTTAAGGAGCACACATGTCTCAGAACCTTTCACAGTATGCAGGCTTCATTGTTGCCACAGTCCAACCTCCATTAAACAGGTCAGTAGTGTCAGGCAGTAGCTGAACCAGAGTTCTATCACCATTGTTTAATCTGAGATTGTGTTCATTTCATTGACCTGAGGAGTAGTTTACACCCTGCAGCTACAAAAACAAAAGTACACATGGAGAGTAGTGTTGACACTGAAGGCAAGATTTGTTTTTTTGTTTTTTTGTAAAAGATAAATGCAAGAAGTCTTGTGTAGTGAGTGTTTGCACAACAGCATTTAAGATAAATTACTTCTGACCATAGTCAGAAGAGTGGGAGGAGGCGGTCTGTGTGGACAGTGTGTGTGTGTATGTGTGTGTGTGTGTGTGTGTGTGTGTGTGTGTGTGTGTGTGTGTGGGCTTGCTGTCGGAAACAAGAGAGCGTGAGAAAGCCCAGCTGGTATCAGAATCGATACTTCTAAAAATGTATGTTGAAACTGTTTAAAATATTCCTATTGATATTCATCGATAAAATGGACACCTTTAGGGCTCATTCTGAAGCTCCTATGTCTCTTTCTTTGAATATAAATGTTTAAGACAACAATCTTCAAAGTTAAAGTATGCAGACTGTTGCACGGGGAGATCAAATTCACACAATATAACAGCTTAATTACTGAAGACACTTCAAAGATTTGAAGGATTTGAGATTTTGGCGCATAGTCAACATTTCTTAGGAGGGTTGGAGGACACAACCGGGATTTGAATTAATTGGTCCGTCTTTCTACGGCCCTGATCATCACGAAACAAGGAGAGGAGGAAGAGCAGATTCCAGTGGAAAGAAATGGAATGTATTTGTCTACATTTACTCAAAGTTCAATATTTTGTACCTAACTTGACTATACTTCCATTTTTGCTGCACTTTACTTCTACTTCTGCTCCATTGCATTGAACTTTACCCTGATACACATTGCCTAGTTACTTGTTACAGTGCATATTAATATCAATTGTAATAAAATACACGACCAGCTTTTAAAATGTGCATTGTTAAAGGCGCTATTGTGAAAAAAGTCGATTTTTGAGTCTCATTCGGAAATGAGTTGGCACTGAGACGCAAAAATCAACTCCTCTTACAAATAACAACTTTATAAAACCTTAACTCCATCTCGGCCAGCAACAATACGCAAAGTAAAATGAGACCTAATTGTGTCAGTAACAGTGAGCCTCACTGGGCCATTTGTCTTCACAACAATATAACTTTTTTACACTTTAAACACATGTATCTAATAATGCCATCACATGCTAAATTGCTGTAAGCGAGTTTTACTTGAAACTCAGTATTTTTTTTTTTTACACTGGTGATCTGAATGGACTTCTACTGCTCAGCTACAAATCAGCACGGTCAAAATAAGAGACAGTGAAAAAATGTGTAAACGAGTCCAAATGTATACATTTTTATCAAAAAATATTAATTAACATGTGTTGCATTTAAAAAAACAAAAACAAAAAAAAAACCCTCTGATATTGGATTATTGTTGTGACTCTAATGTCCAGGTGTCAGCAGTGGGTGAAGTAGTATTCGGAGGCGGAAATGTATGCGCTGCAATTTATTAATAAAAAAATTAAAATAAGACCAACAATCATGCTTGTGTTGTTTTTCCAGATACCTGTGAAGTAAGTTTCCAGTGGCCCTCACATCATCTCTAGGAATTTCTTTTTCTTTTTTTTCTTAAAAAAGGGAAAGAGGGCAGACGCGAGGGGGCGACGTTGGTCTCTGTAACACCCTGACAGAGAGGGGGAGAGAGGGAGAGCGAGAGGAGAAAGAGAGAGAGAGAGAGATCCGACTCCGGTGTCAGCTCGATTCAGTCACACAGCTCCGGCTCAGACATGGGTGGAAATTCATCCAACGTCTCCTCTTTGTTTCTTCTGACTTGTATGGCGAGATGCAGAATCGCCGAATCACTCGCTGTTTAATCCGGCGCACAATGGCCACGTCGCTTTGCATTACGGCCCGACATTGTTGCGCTCCCGTCTATTACATTCGGAATTAGAGACTTATGTTAATTAGCTTCAATTACGCTCGTTTTCATCTTTTTGTCATCATCCCTCCGAATGCCGCGCAAGTAGTTAGACCCCCACTATTCCGCGGCTCCCTAACCCCCCCTCCCCTCTCCATTTGCATATTTAATTTATGCTTTATGAATTAAATCAGCGCATGATGCAAGTGCATTTCAGTTAGGGCCAGTGCGTGAAGGGGGAGGGGGGTTAATGATAAGAATGGGAAGATAGGGGAACTAATAGGCTCCGGGCTATTAGCAACACGGTAGGACTAAAGCATCGAGCTTCATTACACTGAATTAAAGGAAGTCATGTGTGAGTCCTGGTTCCTCTGATGGAACCTCGGATCACACGACGACGCTCACACAGCACCAAAGAAAAGAAAAGAAAAAAAACAACAAAACAAAACAAAGAACTCTGGAGATATTACTTTGTTTGAAATCGTTTCTCTCTCTCTCTCATATTCTGCCCTGATGTGTGTTTATATCAGAGAAAGAGAGAGAGAGAGAGAGAGAGAGAGAGCACGGCCGTGGCACTGTGGGGTATTGCGTCACTTGCTGTCTTTACTTGCGCACGCTCTTTTTTACATGGTGGTCTTTGGCTGTGGGCATCTTTTTTTTTTTTCTTCACTTTTTTTTTGTTGTTGCTCCACTCTGACTCACGCGTTGGTATCAGAGCGCGGCTTTAATATCAATCTGTTGAAAATAATTGCGTCAAGGCCAACCTTACGGGGGTCGTTCTGTCTTTAATTGAGCGAAAAAAAAAGAAGAAGAAAAGCCCTTCGCCACCGTGAAGAAAATACAATCGTGGTCAGATTTTGCAGTACAGTGATCCAAAATAGTCGCCCTCTTGTTTTCTGCACACATCCCCGTCGATGCCAACTGTCACCCGCTATTATTCGACTTTCTTAATTCACTGGATGCGTTAAAAAAAAAAAAAAAAAAAAACATTTAATTTCTCTGCCACAACTGAAGCTGGGGCCTGGAGGAGAGAGGAGAGGAGAGGAGAGAGGAGGAGAGAGGAGCGCAGCGGCACTTAACTGGTTTTGTTATGAGGGCCCGGTGCGCGCTCTGGCTGGCGTCGCGGAGCCCCAATCAGGTGCCATTACACCCGGTGTTTGAGAATACCATTGGCTGGTGGGGAAAGGAGCTGTGCGCAAAACCAACCCCGCTGCTCACACTCGCCTTACAGAAGCCGAGCTGAGAACATCATCCGCTTTGAGCGCTTAGGCGCAGTGATTACATCCTCGCAGAGAGAGATAGAGAGAAAGTCCTGTTATTCGCCCGTCTTTATTCACAAGTTGCATTTGTCGGAGGTTTCCGCGGTGCGTTAATAGGAGGCTTTTGCATTCTTTCTTTTTTTCTTTTTACCCTGTTTCCTTTTTTCCCGCTCGTGTGGAATTTCCCGTGCTTTTGTGTGACTTTATGTGAAGAAGGGGCAGTCTGTTCTGTGCACAGGGAGTGTTGGCTATGCGTCCTGGCTCCAGCCCGCAATGTTTGCGCTGACGCCAAAACTCACAGACCGGTGCAGAATTGATTAAAACAGAGGAGCTCGGATCAAATGGCTGTGCTTCTCACAGCTGAAACGACACAATGTCCCAGTGACCCGAGGCACAGGAGAGGAATTTCGCAGTCGGACAGCCTTGTTGCTGTTTATTTCACTGCCTTTTTACGGACAGAGCTGATGGGAAATGCTCGTTTCTTGTAAGAAAAAGGAATAACACTTTTTTTTTTTTTCCCCGTCTTGAAGTGCACTTTGTGAGAGGGAGAGGAGATGATCCGGTTAATATTCCTGCTCTCCATCCTGGATGGAGCTGTCTCCCAGCTGCACTACTCCGTGCCAGAGGAGCAGGAGCCGGGCTCCGTGGTTGGGAATATCGCAGAGGATTTGGGGCTGGACATTACCAAACTTTCCGCTCGCCGCTTTCAGACGGTGCCTAGTTCACGAACACCTTATCTGGAGGTGAACTTGGAGAACGGTGCGCTCCTGGTGAAGGAGAAAATCGACCGGGAAGAAATCTGTAAGCAGACCATCCCGTGCCTACTGCACCTGGAGGTGTTTCTGGAGAACCCGCTGGAGCTCTTTCGCGTGGAGATCGAGGTGATGGATATCAACGACAATCCGCCCAGCTTTCCCGAGACCGACATTTCCGTCGAGATATCGGAGAGCGCCATCCCCGGGACCCGCTTCCCGGTGGAGAACGCCTTCGACCCGGACGTGGGTACAAACGCGCTCAGCACATATGCCATAACGAATAATAACTATTTCTACCTTGACGTGCAGACGCAGAGCGACGGGAACAAGTTCGCGGAGCTGGTGCTGGAGAAGTCGCTGGACAGGGAGCAGCAGGCGGTGCACCGCTACGTGCTGACGGCGGTGGACGGGGGCATCCCGCAGCGGACCGGGACGGCGCTGCTGGTCGTTAAAGTTCTGGACTCGAATGATAACGCGCCCACCTTTGACCAGACTGTGTACTCGGTTAACCTGCGGGAAAACTCGCCCGTGGGCACTCTGGTTATTCAGCTCAACGCCACGGATGTTGACGAGGGACAGAACGGGGAGATAGTTTATTCCTTCAGCAGCCACAACGCCCCGCGGGTAAAGGACTTATTCAACATCGATGCCAGAACAGGTAGGATAGAGGTGGCGGGTGAGGTGGACTACGAAGAGAGCAGTACGCACCAGATTTACGTCCAGGCGAAAGATCTGGGAGCTAACGCGGTCCCCGCGCACTGCAAAGTGCTGGTCAAACTCGTGGACGTGAACGACAACACACCGGAGATCGGTTTCAGCACTGTGACTGAATCCGTAAGCGAGCAGGACGCCCCGGGCACCGTGATCGCACTTTTCAGCGTCTCGGACCGGGACTCCGGCGAGAACGGACACATGAGCTGCGAGATCTTAGGAGACGTTCCTTTCAAGCTGAAATCCTCTTTTAAAAACTACTACACCATCGTGACGGACGGGCCGCTGGACAGAGAGAACACAGACGCCTACACCATCACCGTGGTGGCCAAAGATAAGGGTCAGCCTTCGCTCGCCACCAGCAAGTCCATTAAAGTGCACGTCTCCGACGAGAATGACAACGCGCCCCGTTTTACGCAGGCGGTTTATGATGTGTATGTGACTGAGAATAATGTGCCCGGTGCTTTCATCCACGCTGTGAGCGCTTTGGACCCTGACATAGGACAGAACGCTCTTATTACCTACTCCATATTGGAGTGTGACATACAGGGCATGTCCGTGGACACCTATGTGTCCATAAACCAGGACACCGGCTACCTTTACGCGCTGCGCTCTTTTGATTACGAGCAGCTGAAGGAGTTTAGTTTCATGGTCCAGGCTAAAGACTCTGGTGCCGCTGAGCTCTTCTCCAACGCCACTGTAAATGTGATCATAGTTGACCAAAACGACAACGCTCCTACTGTAATAGCCCCCATCGGTAAGAACGGCACGGCCAAAGAGCACCTGCCGCGCTCCGCGGAGCCCGGCTACCTGGTGACGCGCATCGTGGCCATGGATGCGGATGATGGCGAGAACGCACGGCTGTCCTACAGCATCCTGCGGGGCAACGAGATGGGGATGTTCCGCATGGACTGGAGGACAGGGGAGCTGAGGACAGCCCGCAGGATCTCACCCAAGCGGGACCCGCAGGGCTACTACGACCTGCTGATCGAAGTGAGGGACCACGGGCAGCCCCCTCTGTCCTCCTCGGCCAGCGTCAGCGTGATGTTAGTGGACAGCGTGGTCGAAGGCCGCAGCGGGGATCGCGGCTCGGCCTCCAAGGCGAAGGAGACCTCTCTCGACCTCACCCTCATTCTCATCATCGCCTTGGGCTCCGTGTCCTTCATCTTCCTGTTGGCCATGATCGTGCTGGCCGTGCGCTGCCAAAAGGACAAGAAGCTCAACCTGTACACGTGCCTGCTGGCCGGTGACTGCTGTATGTGCTGCAGCTCGTGCTGCAGCAGGCAGGCCCGCGGCCGGAAACAGAAGAAGCTGAGCAAATCCGACATCATGTTAGTTCAGAGCACCAACGTGACGTCAGGGGTCGGGCCCGTGGGGCAGGTGCCCGTAGAGGAGTCCGGTGTGGGCGGCGTGGGAGGGGGCTTCGGCTCCCACCACCACCAGAACCAGAACTCCTACTGCTACCAGGTGTGTCTGACCCCGGAGTCCGCCAAAACGGACCTGATGTTCCTGAAACCGTGCAGCCCGACCCGCAGCACTGACACGGACCACACCAACCCCTGCGGCGCCATAGTCACGGGTTACAGTGACCAACAACCGGACATCATATCCAACGGCAGTATTCTCTCTAATGAGGTAAGAGAAGGCTGAATCAGCGGTTGTCGCCCAGGGCTCCCGCAGAACTCCACATCAGATTGTAATAAAAGCGCACAAAGGGGGTTAACCTCGTTTTAAGGATCCTCCAGAAATCAGCAGCCGCCTCTGCTTCATGTCAAAGTGTGTTTATCCATGCAGGTCACGCGCAGCAAAAGTCACAGAGAGGATGGAAGGGGCCATCAGATATTGACTCGGCTGTTCTGCTCAGTGGCCTTTAATCATTGTCATGCGTAATGGTGATTGGACGCGTCAATTGTGAAATCTCATGTGGCCTTTTAGTTTTATTCGCGATAGAGCGCTGTCAGATCAACCTTTATGTCGTGCGCAACGGGCTGGGTTTGGCCAGAAAGTGCTGATGTTATCAGTCAATCAGTCAGTCGCATTTCTTTTTTTAAAAAAAAACATTCCGCGTTTTGAACGTAGGTTTGGCCATTATTCATTTAGACTACCCGATATATAAATGTATACACACAAGCGCGCACGCGTGGATAGTCTACTTCTCAGTTTTGAACATTTGGGTTACGTGTGAGTCAAAAGAAATCCTTAAAAAATGGTCAGAAACTTCTCCTGGTGAGAGAGCATCTGTGCGTAATAAGATCGTTTGGTTACATCAGCAGGCCCTGCTTTAGCCCAGGAAATGTTAAGAACGTATTTCTTAGTAAGGTTATACAATGTTACTAGAAGTGGGGAGAAGAGGAATGACTAACTTTGCGCACGGCCTTTTTTTTGGGGGGGGGGTTCTGTTGATTGCGGTGTGGCTGGAGCGCGGCCAGACAGCCAGTCACAGCCTCGCCTTTGCAGCGCGTTAAGTATTCCGCGCACGACCCAGCACGGCAGCACCGTGAACAAAGGTTGTTCAGTTTCAGCATCGGGCGGCTCAATCATTTACGCATTCAATCGCCTCTCCTAACCCACTCTTCCCTTGCTCCCGTCTCCTCTCTCGCCCACTCACTTCACCAAGTGGATGCGCGCAGCGTCGGCGCGCGGCTCCCTCTGACACACTTAACACGTTTGACAGCCAGATGTATGCACACGCGCGCTCAGCCACGATCCTCTCACGTCGCGTAACCCCTTCCTCTTCTGTACTTAATCATAAAGTGTCTTCTGGGCTCTGAATGTGTGTCTGTGTTTTTTTTTTCTTTTCTTTTTTTCTAGACGAAACACCAACGAGCAGAACTCAGCTATCTGGTGGACAGACCAAGACGTGTCAACAGGTAGCGAAGAAAACACGCGCACGCACGCACACACACACACACGCACGCACACACACACACACACACACACACACATACGTACACACACACACACACACACAACGAACATTATTACCAATGTGCAATACCTAACTGAGCCACATACCATCCGCCACCAGAGGACCTATAACAACCAATAGGCCTCGTGAAACCTCAGCCTGTTCACATATCAATAAAATTGAATATTACACCCATCAGTGTGAATCCTGTATATTCCGCATCGTTAATTGTGGCTTTGAGAGGCTACATGGTTCCCAACGTGTCCATAACGTTCATCTTCAATTTGGCATCAGTCCCGTAACTGACAGAGCAGCGCCTATTAAAGCTCTAATGCTGGATTTCATTACATGCCATGTGTAACATCCAATTTAGACTCCTGACGGCCACCGTGACTGTATTAATGCGGTGTTGATTTCTGATTCTCCCTCCCCCTTATTCTCTCCCTCTCTCTGCCCCTCATTTACTCCCACCCTGCTCCTCTCCTTTCTTTTCCCCCACTAACCTCGCGTCCCGATGCTCTCCCCTCCTCCTCTTCCTCTTCCCCAGTTCGGCGTTCCAAGAGGCAGACATCGTCAGCTCCAAAGACAGTGGTCACGGCGACAGCGAGCAGGGCGACAGTGACCACGATGCCACCAACCGGGGTCATTCGGCCGGTAAGTTCTCCCTCCCTCCCACACACACACACACACACACACACACACACACACACACAGTGTGTGTCTAATCTGTTTCCATAGTGTGTGTTTGCGCTTGTGAATTTGATAATGCTGAATTGTTGGTGCGCATCGGTGACTTTTAATTTCCTTAATTTGAGAGTGTGCGGAGGCCCGGGCTCCGGTGCTGCTGGCTGGCTGGCATGAACAGGCCCCAGAGGCGTTGATTGTATTTCACACCCGGGTGAAAAGGAGGAAAAGGAAAAAAAAAAAAAGAAAAGAAATAGGGGGGGAATTCTTTTCCCTCTCTGTCTCTGCCTCTCTCTGTGTCTGTCGCTAAACCCTGCTGCTGCCTCACAGAGCGGTGCTGAAAGGACAGCGACTCGGTGTGAGGGCCCTGTAGCGCTTTAGTGGCACCGATCAATAGGCTCAGTCATCGAAAAGACAAGCTATGGAGGCTAAATTGATATAATGAGATGCATTTCAATCAGCCTCAGTCGGCGCAAAGCGCCGCCTTTGTTGGTGAGAGGTTCAGCTGATCGAGCACATTAGCAGCTTGTGCGCTCTGTGGTTCCACCTCCGTAACTAAAGGTGACGGTCAGGTGTTTGGAACGAGGGAACGTTTCCCCCTTCCCCACCTTTGCACACTCTCGCTTCAGATTTGTTTGCCGGCTCTCTCGTCTTTCTCCTCCACACTTTACAGCGCGGTGGATTTGTCTTTGACGAAGCGTCGGGCCTTATCATAAGCCTCCCCCTCTTGTTCTCTCTAAAATTCTATTAGGTTAGTACCTGTTTATTGATCAAAGTGGAGTCAGACAAAAAGTGGAGCAATACAAAATCTCATTTCATATTGAATTGCCCTTTTCCCTTCTGACGGATTGTTCGGCACGGCTAGCGCAAGGCCCCCCTGTCTAGACCGGAGCCTGCCAAATATCATACCGGCGCTGGGAATACAAATAAAGCAGATCGGATAGGTGTTGTTAGGAAGAGTGAGCGGTCCTCCATTACGATCTACTGTGTTTGGCGTTACTAATGACGCGGCGGCAGTGAGTGGAGCCCCGCTCGCTGACGACACTGGGTGAGGAGGTCAGGCTGTGCCAGGCGCGTCACGCAGAACCGCGCTTTCTTTCTGCATCAATAATGCAGCAAAGCCATGTCGAGTTTGGCTGTTTAAAAAAAAAACAACACACTTTTGCAATTCAGAACAGAGAGAGAGGGAGACACAGAGAGAAGAGACGGGATAACAAGGAGTGTAGGTTGCATGAATACGTGATGCGCATTCCAGTCTATTCACCTCAGACCTGAGTGAGGAATCGGCCCTGACACGGCGCTCCGGCCTGCGAGTGTGCTGCAGAACACGTAATGGCGCACCGACAAGCGCGTCTCCTCAGCTCCGTTTGGCTCCGAGCTTGCTCGTCAGGCGCTGGCCTGGGAAGGGGGCGCAGCCATTCGGTGCCGCTCTCCGCATTCCACACGAGGGAACCAACATTTGTTACTCATGTTGGATTTAGAGAGGGGAACAGCTTACCACTCCATGGGAGGTGATATCACACGGCCGGTACTTTGGAATGGAGGGACTCTCGTGTTGCGCAGACGTCTTTAAAGAAAAAAAACAAACCCAGACGGAACCGCGTGCGCCATTACGCGTGGGCGTAAAGGTATGCCGCTGTTTGATTTGGACGTGTGGGCGGCGTGTACATGATACCTGTATGTAATCCCGCTCGTGTGTGTGGGAGAGGAATACAAAAAAAAAACGAGGGCTGCTGATGATGTCTGCGTTGAAAAGGAGTTTTCCTTGGAGACGGTACTCACGGAAGCTTAAATGAGATTCAGTTGGAGAGAAAAGAGTGGTAGCTGGTGCCTGGCACGCTGCCAGCTGTATATCATCTCTATATAGGCACACCTATTGTTCATCCGCCTCTCTCTCTCTCTCTCTCTCTCTCTCCCTCTGTCTCTCTCTGTGTGATTTATTCCCTGTGTAAATATAGGAATTAGAATGCTGCTGCTCATCTAGGTGTGGGTTGCAACACTGTGTTTGTCCATGTGGCTGTGTGCGCTCACCTGCGAGGGTTTTAAGCTGAGTGCATGTGCTTCGGTTTTGCATGAAGATGCCATGAAGAGCCATGCTGAGCCAATGCTATGTATAGACCACATGTATTTATAGGGGTTTCTGTGCACACACACACACACACACACACACACATGTTTAGGGAGTGCCAACAGTATACATATTTGCATTCTCTAGTGTGTGTGTGTGTGCGTGTGTGTGTGAGAGAGAGAGAAAGAGGCGCACACATATTCTCTTCCAAGGGTTTGTGGCGGGGTCTCATCCTTCATTCTGTCTCCCCCACACGTTGGCTCTCCGCAACACTCGGCTGATCAGTAATTCATTTCTAGAACCTTTGCATAGCAATTATCAAAGGAGGGTTAGAGGCATGGTTTCCTCACGGGACGCGCACCGCCAACCCCCCCCCCATCTCTCTTTTTTTGGCGCACCTCGGAATATTTCAAATCAGGGGGAAAAACCATTTCCACTTGGCATATCATCAACTACACCTGCCGTAGCTTCCCGCTCGGCCGCTCGTCTGACACTTTAGAAAATAAGTCTCCTGACGCGGTTCTAAATCAAAGGGACACTGCCTGTGAGGCTGGGATATCAGCAGATACCTTTAAAAAAGTGGGCAAATGGCTTTTTTTTTTTTTTCTCTTTCTGAGAGCGGCACGTCTGGAGTGAGGCACCGCTGCGTCAGGAGCCAGGAGCACCACTGATTGACGACCACACCTTTTACCACCCTCCCCCACCCCCCAGCCCCATCCAACAGAGCTATTTTATTTTAGGCCGCTTGATTCAAATTAGACACTGTTTTCCTCCTTATTTCCCCTCATCTTCCTAATAGGAGGTGGCAGCGAGAGTGAGCGAGCAAAACAAAAACGGTGACAGATAAGAGAGGATAGAATATTCATCAGCGGGGGAAAAAAAAAGAAAAAAAGTGACATCTGAGGATCCTTCGATCAGCCGTGGAAGGCTGCGTGACGGCCGGGACGACTGGAAATGATGATCGTCATGACGTTTGTTTTGGTGAGAACAACAGCCGTGACAAATGGGACAATTAAATCACTGCGGCGACGGTGTATTAGATGGCTGATTATGAATTAGTGGCGGGCACCGTGTTGCCGTTTGCCATGTCAGGGAGCTGTCAGAGGGAATTTAGCATACATGGTTTTGAGACACCCTCCCCTCAGGCCCCGGGTACTGACAAGACAGGGGAGAACATGAAGAAGGTCTCAGGTTTGTCCTTCAAAAGCTCACAAAAATGAAAGAAACGGAGGGACCTCACCTCAAACGGCTGAACGTTCGCAAAAGACAATAACTTTGCTGGCGTGGCGATGAAATAACAGACGAAGCAAAAGTAGAAAGAGTAAAGAGAGGTCACTCTACAGAAAACCCTTTCAGTCGAGAAAACATCTTCGGCTCACCAGTCAAGAGCAATTACACGAGACTAAGGCTGCAGCTAACAATAATTTCCATCATCAATTTGCGTATCATGTGTTGGAACATAGGAGGAGAAAAAAAAGAAAAACAAATGCTTCCCAGAGTGGGAAGTGATGTGTCAAAATTGCTCGCTTTATCCCGCCCCCCCCCCAAATAAAAAAAAACAAAAACTGCACAAACCCACAGATTTCTCAGTTCACCACCAACAAAGGACAAAACAAAGAAACAGCAAATCGTGAGAGAGGCAAATGTCATTCAATCAGGAGTAATGAGACCAGAACACTTCCTCTAACGGGGGGCAGACATAGTTAAAATGCACGACAAGTAAGCTGCACTCAGGCCTCTGGAAGTCATTTGTCGGCAATAACATAAACAAGAGGAAAGTATCTCAGTGTGACATGAGACAGTACAATTCTATTACGGCTAATGGGATAAAAAAAACAAAAAAAAACACTGCCTCGTTAAAAAGAAAAATCAATTTGCATTGCAACAGGTGGGGATGTCGCCACTTCTGAGCCGACTGGCTCGTTGGATATCGACAGCAGTCACGGGAGAGAAAAAGAGGGAGGATCAATCGGTTTGATTAACTAATTGACCTGACCGCTTCCAGTCGTTTCTGATCTCGCGCTCAGCATGTAGAAAACGTAGCTTTTTTGTATAACTTGGTAAAGGTGGATGGAGTGCGTTCACTTCAGCGCACTCACACATGAGTTACAGTACACGTGTAATGTAACGATTACCAATATGCGTCTTGTCGAGTGTCGAGATGAATGTGTTCTTGGTATGAATAGGCTGCGCTCTCTCAATGAACTGAATGGGCCTGAGTGTTTCCAGCCCTGAAAAGGATGAAAAGGGGGACACAAGCCTTCTTCACTCTCTGTGATAACCCGTATGAATACGCCTCAAATCTGCTGAAAAACACAAGATGGAAATGTGAAAAAGATGTATTGTCACAGCCTCGAGAGGGGCCTTGGATATGTGTTCTTGAAGTTGAACTTCAGGCAGTAAGACCAGGTCCTGGGAGTAATAAACACGCTTTGTCCACGATGAGTAACACACATATCGTCGTTCCTGCCTGGACACTGAGCGTCAGTGTGTATCTGCTCCCTCCATGCCACACTTCCCACAACGACAACAACAGAAACAACGCAACATAGCCTATGATGTCAAGATCTGTGACCGGTAGCCTTGATTTACACTCTCTTTAACATCAACCACATCACTTTTTTCTGAACATTTGCATCACTTAAGTACACGAGAGCATGCTACTGACAATGGACTTCCACTTTTTGTGCACTTCTTTGCTGAGATTGGTGGACGGTGCAGCGCGGTTATATAAGCCCGGCAGTGCAAGACACTACTACTACAACTACAAAGCTTACAGGTTTTAATCAAACACCCACGTCGGCCAAATGTTACACGATGAATAAGGGCCGCTTCTCTTCAGGTGCCAGATGATTTTATCGTGCCGCAAACACGACTGAAAAAGAGTTGTTGGGTGAACGTGAGCTTCCCTGCTGTCGTCCAGACTGTACCAACCTCCTTCTAAACTCGGGGTTACAGCCGAAAATAAGCCAGTAACAACGTAACAGCAGTGCTCAACCTGAAAGCATTCACCAACAAAATAGTTTATATCAATCACACAGGTCCCTTAAATTACGTTGAAGCCATAGCGTCTGAAGCTAATGCTCGTTAGCCGCCTTACTTTCTGACATTAATAACTTAATAAACATCCAAACACGGTGTCACAAATGAGAACAGTCTTCACATGAATGTCTAAAGCTCTTCTCTCACCTGCAAATGCAACAAAAAGGCCGTTTCTGGATGAACCGCGGCTGCCCTGGCTGTATTGTGTGTTACGACTGAGCTAACCTCCTTCTAAACCAATCTCTAACTTGCATAAGCCGCTACTGACGCCACAGACGAACATGAATATTTCCCCTGAGACAAAGCATTTTCAATAGAAACGGTGTGTTTCAAATAAAGAGAAAGCTGGATGGGAAATGGAAAATTAGCTAGTTAGCGACTCGATCTGTGTGCGCTGTTCCTATTGCAACCGGCTAGCTAACCAAAGAGCAAAGAGGAGAGGGGGTGGGACATATAAGGGCTCAAGTGTTCTCATGTACAAAAAAAAAATGACTCACTTCACATTTGTTTTGGTCGTAATAATTTGCTGGTCTTGAAGAATGTTGCTAATACAGTTTCGGTAAACCTAGCTAACCTGTTAGCTTTCCCAAGCCCTCCGACTCTGTTGCAGTGTGAATGTATGAAGGGGCACTGTGCAGTTTTGGAGAGGAAATTCAAATTCAGAATTTGAATGTTGAGAAAATGAAAAAGGTGATGACACAAATTCAGATATTATTTTCTTATTGCATTGTGCATTTTTCCCATAATGGAATGAAGAAGCTGTTCCCAGGGGAAAATAAGGCCCCCAGAACGCTGTTTGCAGCTAGAGAAGGTGGCAGGGTCCGCCACATATAGACACAGTGAAACAGTGTTAAATGATGTTGTCATTTAAGGCTTAGTCAGTTTATTCAGTCATCTTCTGAAGAGGGTTTCTATATTTAGTATGTTAAGGCATAAAATAGTCAGTCAATGAAGACCTTTCTCTTCTGATTACAAGTTGTTTAACCTAAAACTGCACAGTGTGCATTTTTAACTGAGAGAAATGAAGAAGAAAATAATACTCGAGTTGTGATAAACCAGAAGCACTCTGAGCCAAGATGGTGCAGTAAGGAGGTCTCAGTGTTCCAGTGCGTTTCGTCTGAGTCATAGTCTAGGCCAGCCTTTCTGTAATAGCTCGTTGCATTTTAAGAGTAAGACTAAGTGATGAAAGGCGTGCAAACCAGAGATCAATAATCAGTGGTCATCCAGAACCTTTGTTCTAACAATATCCAAGGAGCCATATTAATCAAACGGACACCGTCAGGGCAGGCGGCCATCTGGGCTCTCCCTCCCCGGCCCGGTTGACACGTAACAAAACATCGAAAAATGGAAGCTGTTTCTAAGAGACTCTGGACAATTTCTCTGTCTGTCATTACTGGATGTGGCGGGAAACCACCTCGCTCTACTTTAGCCCCTGTGAGGTCTCCGGTTTACTCATCGCAGCCCTCGCCGGCCAACTCGTGTAGGGGAGCCATGCTGCTCCCCTGCCGTCCTGAGCTGCTGTCCAAATATTGACGTTTCGTGCGTCTGCATTCTCTCCGGAACAGGGGAGGACAAGATAAAAAACAGAGGTATGGATAGAAGACACCCTCCACCTGGGGCACGGAGAGTGTTGTTGTTTTTTTTTTGAGAGAGCGAGAGAGAGAGAGAGAGAGAGAGAGAGACGGGCAGACAGGATTAAATGTTAGAGAAAATAACAAGAGACGGAAAAAGAGACACAGAGGGACTAATAGAGATGGAGGGATGGGGAGACAGACGGTCGGGAGGGAAACGACTGCGGATACATACCCGGCAAAAAGTGATTTCGAAACACGGGGCTCGTGTTTTCCCAGGATTTGTTTTCACCTCATTTCCCCGATCCCAGTTGCTGGATGTATGTCAGGCAGCGCAATTAGTCAAATCACAGCGACGTGGGATTTCGGAAACACTCCGAGATGTAATGAAGAAAAAAGAAGCAGCAGCAAAAAAAAAAAAAAAGAGAAAAAAAACTGAACAGAAGTGCTGATTGCTTATTAGCAAGTAGATTGTGTTTGCATTGTGTTGCGTCGCTTACGTCTCCCCCCTGTGTGTGTGTGTGTGTGTGTGCTCGTGTTCTTCCTGCCTAGATGAGGTCACGATGAGAGATAGGGCTGCTGGCAGGGCCTGTCATTGCCAGTCACTGTTTTGGTTGTTGTTTTGCTTCCCGCCCGAGGAAGAAAAGGTGCTTCACGGGGAATCAACAGCCACTGGGTGTCATGTGGTGTCATGGCCTGTCTGTCTGTTTACTTGTGTACATTTACATATCTTTGCGCGCCGAGAGAGGAGTATTTTTAAGGGCGGAGTGTGTGTTTGCAAACATACGTGTTGATGTCGTTTTTTTTTTTCAAGAGGGAGCCGGCAGGCAGAAAAAAAAATAAAAAAATCACCGAGTCGTTTGGAGGCTGGTGACAGGAGTTCCTCCGCACCTGACGTACGGTAAACAGTGACTGCTGCAGACTATATTTTGCAAATCATATCCCGAGCACAATGTGCATGCTTAATAATATACAGAGATGCGCGCAATAAGGAGCAACCCGAGGTTCCCCTTAATCCTCTGACAGTAAAACTGTATCTTTATCTTCATGCACGTCTGTGCGCTTCCTGCACACTTGCACTCGTGTTCGTGTTTCTGCACCTGAGCCTAAATCTCTCCGCATGCAGGGGCTTACGCATCGAGGCTTTGTCCGCGCAACGGCACCGAGTTGATTGGAGGGCCATGGGGTCAGCACCCCTATGTGTCCGAGGAGGAAGTTAATTTGCCAAAAGTCCATTAAAAGGCTAAAGGCTAAATGCAAGGTGGGAATTAGCAGAAACGCCACGATTTAAGCGCCCCCCCAACCTCTTAAAGACAGACATAAATAAACATTAGTTCCAGGGTTGAATCGGAGGGCAAATGCAAGCCAACGCCACTCAGAATCCGCATTAGCATTCCCATAGATCTTCCGGAGTAGCTTCCCCGCTCTGCGCTTTTTTCTGAGATCGCTCCTTTTTTAGTTTCTCCGACTCCTCTGGAGCGCAGAGCTGCCCTTGACCCACGAGCAACATGTGCAAGGAGGTGAAGGAAACAAACGAACCCCCTTTGGCTGCAGAAGCACAGGCTGGCGCCGGTTCCGTGGAACAGACGCATTCGAAAAACCTGCTGAATCAAACGCGATATGTAAAAAAAATAAAATACAAAGAAAACAGCTGTCAGCTCTGGTATGCAGCTATTTGCCCTGGATGCCTCTTCCTCTGCAGTTTTGCTTAAGTAAATAACCCAGAACAGTGTTGGAGCCCGTTGTAGGCTCTGTGCATCCCACAGGAAAGCAAGATTTAGCCGTTAATCCTCGGTTTATTTAATTAAGTCTATTAAAGTTTAATCATAGTTTTACATCCTCGAGTTTTCTTACATTATATACATTCATTCTTATTCATTATTAAACTGGGATAGGCTCCAGCCCCACACGGATAGTTAGATAAGGGGGGAGGATAGGCTGAAAACAATTCCTTTTTGGTTAAAGTGCAAAAGAAAGCCAACGTTTAATTGGAGACTTTTCACTTCCGGTGCTTTAATCAAATTCCTCTCCCTCTGTGTATGACCCCTCTCTCGCCTCCATCTGCGATCGCCCAGGCCTCCCCCCTCCCCGTTCCCCCCTTGTCTTTTTTCTGGCCATTGCTCTTTCCATCTGCGATTGCCCAGGTCTCCCCTCTCCTTCCTTATGGTTCCCGCAGTCTTGCTGCTACTCCTGCCTGCTGTCTCTGTCTGTGAAATCTGTGACTTCCCCCGTCTGTTTGGCCCCTCGCTGTCCCCTGTCTGCGAGCCCTCGTGGCTCCTCCGACTCTCTGGCCGTGGCACGGCCTCTGTTGCCTGTCTCGCTCCCCGTGAGGCCTGAATTAGCAACGCGATCGGATCCACACAATGCGCACGGAAGGCAGGAACAGAAGCAGGCACGCCGCTGGCAATCGTAAATATGTTTTCATGTAATGTCAGGTTAGCTGTTCTGCCACTGAATGATATTTAGACTGCTTTTTTTAACATTTGCGGTCTTTGATTGGTCGAGGTGAACACTTTGCCTTGTCATTTTTCCGCCCGTCTTCCTTCCTTTCGGTCTATGATGTCGAGTTTCGAGCGTTGTTTTTTTGTTTCGTTTCAGAAGATAGTTGGGCACGACGAGGACAAAAACAAACTAAACTACTGCTTTTATTCATTTTATTTGAAGGCGCGCAGTGTGGTTTTGAGGACGAGATATCAATCAGACGAGAAAGATCCACGTCGACTGAACTAGTTTAATTTCATAGTGATTTACTTCTTACGCGTGGCGGACCCTGCCACCTCTGCGGCTTCAGGCAGTGTTCTTGGGACCTTATTTCCCTCTGAGAACAGCTTGTATATTCAGTTATGTAAAAGATGGTAAAATAATATCTGAGTTTGTATCCTTACCTCATTAACGTTGTGAACATTGAACGTCTGAGTTTGGATTTCTTCTCCAAAAAACTGAGTAGTGCCCCTTTAATCAACCCCCTCTTCTGCTGCAAACTAAACTAATGCACTTATGCTCATTAATCAGTCTACTTCCTCTTTCCGCTGCTGGTTAAAGCTAAATTAAAGTTATATTGAAGACATTATGATGAAATTGGAATATCACACTTTCCGTATTAATGGCAGCATAACAAACAAAGGCTTAAAAGTGCGATGCAAAGCTGTGCTGTTCTGATCCTGCTTCAAATTATACTGAGTTGTTCTTGATGGAGGTGATACATGCCGCCTTACTGTCGACTGACGCTCTACTCAAGAGGCTTTTAAGAGAATGTTAAAAGTAACAGTAAAATACACTTTCTGTGATTTTTTTATTTCTTCTTATTTGAGAAACACGCGGAGGCTCAGACTCTATTTTCCAGCCCTCACTTGTGTCTGAAGGTGTTGATGTAGCCTGAGGGGCAAAACCCAGGACAAAGAGCACCTGCTGCACCTGACACTGCTTACTCATGAGCTCGTTGCTTTGCGCTGTAACAGCTGAACTCAGTGTGTGTGAGGATATCAGCGTCCTAATCGACTCCTCATCTGGATTGTAGTGACTGGACAGAAGGGACACTTTTTCCAACGTTTTTTAAAAATCAAGCTGAGGGAACGAGAATGAGCAATACATTTCTTTTTCTTTTCTTTTCTTTTCTTTTCTTTTCTTTTCTTTTCTTTTCTTTTCTTTTCTTTTCGTCCAAACATATAAATCACACCCTTGCCTGGTTGTCACGAGAAAACCGGCGACGATAATGTTTCCAACACGCTGCTTTTTATTAATTTCTTCCACAGTTTTTTTTTTTTTTTTCCATCTCAGACTCGTTAAATTGGCGTCACATTGCAGACACATGTCTGAAAATGCGCGGACCAGTAGAGCAGCGGCGCTCCCGTCTGACAGAACAAACAAAAAACAAAAAGTGAAAAGCTCTTGACAACGGCCGCTGCCGCCGCTTTCGTGACTGGTGGCGCTTTTTACTCCGCGCTCGCCTCTTTTTGGCTGTCGGTGGAGATAATCCATAATCTGTGACAGGCTGGTGTTTTGAGATTTAGTCTCTTTCCTTCGAGGTGCAGGTAAAGTTGAACACAAACGGAGCATCTTATACTATGACAGATGCTATTAAAGTTTCATGCGACTTCACTTGGGTGGTCGTATTGATCAATTCTGAATATAAAAAGTGATGTAAAGGACTCTCGCCCTCCCTCCAAGATTATTCCTCTGTGTTTGTCCACTCCGCACAGTCTTATCTCCCTCTGCAGCCTAATACCTATACGTGAGCATGCTTACGTTGCATTGTTTGTGTGACTGCTTTTAGTAATAGATGAACAGTGGCATTATCAGTTGAACGGATCGGTAGAATAGATTTGTGTAAGTGGACCCTTTGATCCGAACCCCCCCCACCTCCTCCCTCCCTCCTCAGCCACGGGGAAAGACAGATTTTCTGCTCTCTTTGTTTCTCTATCTCTCTCCTTTTTTTCCCCTTGCGCCCGTTTCCTTATTTATCCTCCTCCTCAAAAAACGCTCGTCTCCTGCTTTGATCCCGCCATTTCGACGCTTCCCCGCACCCTCCTGTTTTTTTTGGCTTTGGAATTTACAAATCCGATCTGCACGCCGAGGAGGGAGAATGGCTGCAAAGTCTCATTACGATGATGAGAGTCATCATAGTATCATAGTTCACGTCTCTTTCTTCCTTTCTCTTCCCTTTTTATAATGTCGCTGGTACTCTTCTCTCCCCGTCGCTCTCCTCTCTTTATTCTCTTCTAAGAGAGCGTAATTAACATAACTGGTACCTCTTTCATGCTGGCCGTGTGTGTGTGTGTGTGTGTTATTCTATTATATCATTTCAGATGTTAATTTAAGCTTTTTTTTATGCTGATGTTTTGTTTTTTGGCAGCAGCTCTCTCTGTCAATTACGCACTCCGTCGGTTTGTTTAGGGATGATTGACATTAGAGCGTGATTACACACACACAGCCGAGAATTTGTTGGTTTTTGTGGCGCGTTTCTTAAGATAATTGTCGTTTTTTTTTTTCTTGCGCGGGGATGATGGAATATGGATTCGCAGTTTGTCTCTTGGTGTTTGGGAATCAATTGTGAGTCTGAGGATGTTGACGTGGAGAGGGGGTGAAATGTTTTCGCAACACCACATCACTTTGATTGCACATTTCATTCGGAATGAATGAGGTGAGGAAGAAAACAAACAATTCGCTTCATCAATGTTGGCCTTGTCTGTTTGATGAATGGCTTTTGCTGCACTTTTTCTGCTCGCGACATTGGCAAATGATTGCTAACTTATGTTCTCTCTTCTGGTCCCTTTCTCTCATCTCCACCTCCATCTCGCCTTTTTCCGCTCCTCGCCTCTCCTCTCATGCTCTGTCTTTTTTTTATTTCCTTTTACTTATCTCTGTAATCTTCCATCCACATTTCCCACCCTTCCATCTCCCCCTCGCCTCATCTCCGCTTTCCATCCCTCCATCTGTATCCTCTCCTCCAGGCGCTGACCTGTTCTCCAACTGCACGGAGGAGTGCAAAGCCCTGGGCCACTCCGACCGCTGCTGGATGCCGTCCTTCGTGCCGTCTGATGGGCGCCAGGGGCCGGACTACCGCAGCAACCTGCACGTCCCCGGCATGGACGCCACGCTGCCCGACACTGAGGTACCCTCCTCCGTCAACCTCTCCGAGCAACTCACCATGACCTCGTCCACCGCCTCGTCCAGCGATAGGTCATTCTCCACCTTTGGCAAGGACGGTCAAAGGTCACAGTCACACCACAGCCTTCACCATCACCTCCATCAGCAACAGCAGCAGTACAGCTCCAGCACGCTAGAGAGGAAAGAGTATGATAGGGGGACCCTACCGTACAAACCCACCTTTCTCTGTGAGTATCAGTATGAAAGTTCCCTGGGACCCTACGACTTCGGTCTGGTCCAGCACAGATACTAAAGGAGGGGACCATGAATCTGCCTCTTGATTCTGATCTGGACTTTTTATGTTGTTCATCAACTTTCTTTTTTATTTCTTCAATTTTGAAGGAGTTTTTCTTAGAAAAATACGGCTTTTAAGTTTTGTTGTATTGTTTATTTTTTATTTTCTAACTTATCGTTTCTTTTGTCAGATGTAAAGAATGTCCTATCGTTGCTAACTCCCCCTTCTCCAAAACCCACCTTGACAAATTCAATCTAACCCCACCCTAACCCCAAATAATGTCTGTAAACATGTGATTATATTATTACAAAATAAACGAACATTCTTGAATTGGACTCGTGTTAAACTGCTGTGGCCCCTTTTTCTTTCTTTTTTCTTTTTTCTCCAAATTTCCCCCCTCGAAATTCTTTCCAATCTGATGCTCATATAAGTAAAGGTCACCGACACAAGCACACTCTCTAATCCCGACATCTTCACACACCTGCCATCCAAAGCTGTTTGAAGTTTAAAACATGATTTTGAGTGTACAGACAGGGAATATAAGGTAGTTGTAAAGGACATCTTTTTTTTTTCTCCATTCGCTCAACAACTGAGTTTTGCTCGAGCGGGATGACTTCCCTACTGAATATCTCCAAAGGTGAAACACACAACCCACGCTTGCCTCTTTCTTCACAAGGATTGAGGTCCATTTTGTTCTAAAAAGGATGTCTCGAGTATCTATACTCGCCTGCCTGCGGATCAATACCTGACATACAGAAGGGTGGGTGAGGTGGGTTTGTCAACCTCGAGGTCAAGATTCTTCGCTTGGAAAAAAGTCACGTGCACAAGTTTGTGTGCAGGAAAAAGGAGGGAAACTATTACACCACGAGGAGGGCTTAGATTTGGAAGAATGAAACATATTGATGTCCATTGGAATAAAATTGAGCTCCCAGCTTGTAAAGAAGCAGAATCGGATCCTTTAGAGGAGGACGGCAGGACACTTCTGGCCGCTTTGAATTGCTTTCCGAGCTCCACATTACATGAATATTCTATTAGCTCTTAGGGTAGAGAATGGATTCGATATACACATTCAGTAGAGAAGTCATTTCCAGTCAAGTCACCACCATGTTAACCACCATCCACCATGATACTGCATGCTGACTGTGGGCCGTCTCTGCAGGTAAAAGACGAGCGCCGTAACCTGCTTTGTTGTTTTTTTTTTTTTTCCCCCTCCCTCTTGTTTGCGAGTTAGCGAACAGGAGCCAGGCAATCTTTCTCTTTCGCACATCACGTCTGTGAGAAGAAAATAATTTGTATTTAGCCTTTAGGTGCTCGAGCCTGCTTTTGCTCCAAATATAGCTGCCTGCGCGTCTGCTCATCTCGTTTGCCTCGCAGGGTTGGGATAAATGCACTTCATATTCGCTCGGCCCAAAACTCACAACTTCATTATATTTCATTTGACTTTTTTTCTTTCTTTTTTTTTTTGATTTACGTTTTCACCCATTCTTCCCGGTCTGTTGAAATAAATTGACCCCGTGCTGCCCTGCAAAAGGTTTTGTTGTTCATCAGTCTGTAAAAAATATGAGAACAGTCCCAGAGGCTGACGCTCTATTAACCAATAGGCATCATGTTCTACTTTTAAAAATAGCAGCACATGCTACTACTGGCTTCGGCGAGGCTCTGATCACCAGGGTTGCCTTGATAAAGGGTCCGTAAATGTTTAATGATCCATTTATAGATAATTAATGAAGCAATTAGTGCTGTGTGTATTTTATATGCATGCATTATATACCCACCACATTTTGAACATTTATCTTTGCTGATGGACGTGTTTTTTTTGTTTTTTTTTGTCTTTTACCCAATTCCCAAATTAGCTTTACCATTACACTGCGACGACCAGCCTCTAGGGTATATAAATAACTTCACACGGAGTCCTTTGTGGCACGTATCCTTCAAGAGATGGTATTTCGAGCCGCTTGTGTCACTAAAAAGTCTCGGGGGAGGGGGTGCCACTTGTCTTAACGAGTGTGTTCTCTGTCTTTGCAGCCCGCAAAAGGATTTGCTAGCTCGTTCCACGTGGACCTGTCGGAGACAGCGTGAATTTCTGTACTAGACCACCAACACTGATGCTAGAGACAGCGAAAAATAATACTAAACAAACGGCAACCTGGACAACTGCAACCTTGGCTAAGCTTCATTATCTTGGGTGGCGAACTGTAACAAAGCCTTGGCGGTGGTCGCCGGGGGAGGAGAGGGGAGATAAATACTGAGTAGCTGTAAACCTCTAGATATGTGAGGAGCAATCCAAGGCCTTATTCCTCTCAGCAGGACTGAGACCGGGGCCCGCAACGCTCGACATGTGGTGAAAATTATAAAGTCATCAGCAACAGACAAGAGGAGAGGAACCGAAACGGACAGAGGAATACAAAACAACAAAAAGAAGAAGAAGAAGAAGAAGGAGAAGAAGAGGGACCGATCAACTCACAGAGGTGTTTTTTTTTTGGTTTTTGTTCTTTTTGGTTATTTCTTTGGACCGAGGAGTTAGCCTCTAGAGATCTGTGTGTGCCTGTTTACATGAAGAAAAAAAAAAACATAAAAAACTAATGTTTCTGTACAAACTTCAACCAATGTCACACGGAACCCTTTAGCTATTTCTATGGTCACCACTAAGCCAACTGTACAGAGACTGTCTGGGGGAAAAACAAGGAGATTGAGCGAGAGACAGACAATTAGACAGACAGAGAGCGAGAAAGAGAAGGAGCAGGTGTTGTACAGGTCTTAACAAGACGCAGAAAAAAAAGGATAAGGGGGACAAGCAGAGATGATGTGCAGTACTATAAATTCTGTATCTCCGGTTTTTTGACTTGACTGTCTTTATATAACTTCTCTTTTTTGTTTCTGTTGTTCTTTCTGTGTGGTTAAAGTGTGCAGACTCTAACGTAATCCAACATACCGTTACGGACAGGAACATGCGGTCCGGAGAACGGGTTCAGTCCTCTTTCGAGGTTAGCCATTTCAGGAAGGAGGGTTTTTTTTAACAGACCCATGCACTGGAAAAAGGAGACTAAAACAATCCACATGTCCAGTCTTTACCACGATAAAAATATTACAAATGAATGTTCTCATTTCGAAACTAGTGACTAACACGTTCTCGAGCTCCTTCCTGAGCTGACTGCGGAGAAAGTGAAATGACCCTTTTACCAGGATGTGGTTCCCTCGACGCCATTGGCCTATACATAAACAATCAGACACACTCAGTGGTTTTTATCATGTGTGCAAAGTGTTTACTGTGCTATTTTAAAAGCTTATAAATGAATATAAATCTATATATATAACTATATATATATATATATACAATATACTTTTTTCTGAAAACTGTGTAACCATTGGTTAGTTTCTACACCTCATAATGTCATTCAATCTAATAATACCAAGTGCTACAAAATCAAGACTTGTATCAATCAAAGCGAGGAGGAGCGCTTCAGCGTGGAAAAAGCGAACCCCTCTCACACCAACCAAGGATTAAGTTGATGTTCTTATTTGATTGTTACTTTTCACAGTTTACAGACGCTGGGCCTTGTTGTGTGTAGCGAAGACACCAGTTGAGTTGTTTTGGCCTGTTGTGTATTTTTACTAGCAGAATATGTGTTCATGTACAGGAAGGGGGACTATCACAATTAGGCTAGATATCAAAGGTTTTACAATCATACGGGAGAGACACACACAGACAATACATGGTGAGATGCACACACACACACACACACACACACACATACACACAGGTCAAGTGGTGATAAATAAACAGTGTCATTGAAATTCACTAATGTGTGTTTTGTTGCGTTCACTTGGGAATAGTATCACGTAACTGATCCGTAAACAAGGCCTGCGGTGGCTCAGCGAGGCGGCACTGATGCTGCGTTCCAGATTATTTGGAGCCTGAAAGGTGCAATATGTAAGAAATTATCAACAGAATATGAACAACAGTTATGATATTACGACATCTGTATTGTGTTGCAGAGCATAAGCATGCTAACAGGCTAGCTTAGCAGTGTCCTGGTCCAAAGCCCCTGAGCTAACGGTGTAAACACAGACACTTCCCCGGTGCTCCAAGCTCCTAGTCCTGACTGCTAGCTGCACAGCTAACTGAGCCAGCTAACTAACTGGCAGTTAGTCAATTCTTACATACTACACCTTTGAAAGTTTCCAACCTCCTACTAGAAGAATACAGTGCTACTTAAAGCTGGAATTCCAGTTTCTGACATCACACCAATGCAGCACCAATCAGAAGGGAGTTGGTTTCCATTGTACAAGACAGTATTTGTATTAGGCTTGTGAATGGAATACTTTGATATGTTTCCAAGCATAAAAATACAGAAGAACAATATGTATAATGGCATCTCATACCTACCTCATGTGTCGTTTCCCTCCGCTTTTTCATATATATATATATGCGAGGAGGCTGCAGAAGTTTATCATGTGTCTACATTTACCAGGGAGACTTCATTTTGTTACGGTCTGCCAATTTTTTTGTTCACATTTGATGTGTTGCATCTGGTACGCTCGGAGGTTTGAAGTTGCATCTAGGAACTTCCCACCTCAGACACTGACTGGAACGCAGTCCAGCGCTAACATCAGTATGCTGACAGGCTCACAAGGATAATGCTAATATGTATGCTAAGCAGGTATAACATTCACCGTCTTAAGTATGTGGGCATGCATAAATTTGCCAATTAGCAGCGATCTATAAAGGTGAAAGGTTCGTTCATTTGTAATTTTACAACACTGGTTTTGTAAAATGAAACTGAGTTTGATCCCTCTATGCTACGGAATGGAAAAACAAACTTATGTTTTATAAAATGGAATGTGGAGGATGAACTGAGAAGTCTATCAGCCTGATAATTGAAGCTGCTCTGTAGTCTGGTGATATAGCAGTGAATACTCCTGTATCGCTTGCAGAGTGTGGCTGTGGAGGGTGCTGTCTGTTAGAGTCCTCTGGTGACACCTCACTTCACCGATATCACTGATGCTAATTAGATGGATACCAATGATGTTCTCTGCGGTTTAATTCTCCCTGCACAAACCAGTTTGTGATGTTTCCAGTCGGAAGGCTTTCTATGGCTCCTCTGTAAAAGTTTGGGGGGGATTTGGCTCTGGAATTTAGGCTACTTAGGTTTCCCAAGGAACCAGACCTTTTTCCATGCGTTTGTACTATTTTAGGGTGGTGATGTGCAATGAATGTGTTCCCTGTGATGTTGATTCCAAGGAACCTAAAACTGTTCACCTGCGCGACCTTAGCTCCGGTGATTTAGACAGGGGTGTGTGCAGTAGAAGGCCTGCAGCTGAGGCTTTTGCAGGTATTGTTGAGACATTTTAAAGAAAACACAGATTTGGACCCCATGGTGGCGCCAGTGGAAAAGTCAGCTGATCACAAAGGCATTCACATTCCTCATCTGGGTCACATGGATGTCTGTACAAATTTGTGTGCCAATCCATCAAGTACTTTTGGAGATATTACACTGGATAGGAGAAAGCTTTGATCCGCTCTCGCTGAAGGGAAAAGTCAAGGGATCACCAAAGTCAGAGGGATTCATTCTTTGGGGACATTGAGTGTCTGTTCAAAAGTTTAAAGCAATCCAACCAATTGTTGTCAAGATATTTCAGTGTGGACCAAAGAGGAGGGCTGACTAATTGCCCAGCAGACTGACACTTCCCTCCCCAGAGCCATGTCGCTTGCATAGCTAAAAATAATTTAATAAACTTGGACGAAAGAGAGTCCTTTGTTATAGTCAAAAGGAACATGCTGGACCATTTGTCCAATCAAAGCGTGAACCTGTTTTTTTTGGTGTTGCTCGAAATCCTCGCAGAGCATGTCCACTGCTGTCGCTGTTGTTTTTAGCACATTAATTTTTCTTGAGAAGAGATTCAGGCATCCCAGAAGAATCTCAAGGACTTTCAAGATGTAATCACCACGGTTTTGCTCCACTTTCCTCATTCTCTGACCTCAATATCTCATCAAAAAAAAAAAAAAAAAAAAAAAAAACTTTTCTGGTCCCCGTCACTCCAGCCCTTACGATATTTTCCTTGAGAACTCCTTCAATGCAGTCCAACCTATACATGGCCTGGCACAAAATCACTGACACACGAAGAAGAAGAAGAGTCTGAATTTACTTCTGCAAATGAAGTCTGGGTTCACGGGGGAGACAAGGCAGTACATCAGTTGACAACCTAAAAACAGAAACCCTCTGTTTGTGTGGATCACAAGATTAACTCCTTTTTACGAGGCCACATGTGACCGGCACAAGGGCCGATCTGGTGGATGCCTTGTTCAATGAATGGCCTTCGGGGTTCTGATTAAAATCTCACCCAGAAAAACAGTCCAGCATGTGTTCATGTAGTCTGGAAAACGGGGGCAGAAAAAAAGAAAAAAAGGAAGAAAAAGCAAAGTTCAGCTTGACGATAACAAGCTCAGGATGTTCTATCTTAGTGCCAACAGGGTGATACTGCGGGATGTCTCGATTACCCCCATTGTTTATCAAAATACTTCTTCGAGTCAATACTGTCCCCCAATACTGGTATCACTTGACAATTTTTGGTCTTGGTGCTAATGATATGTGACTTTCGGTGTCGATACCAAAATCATTTTTCTTCTGCATTTAGCAAAACATGCCAATGTAGTAAGTCCATCAGCGTAGAAGAACTCTGCTTCAATAAGCTACCGTCTAAAGTAAGGAATGAGTTCTGGCTTGGTTGAGGAATTGTATTAGCTGTGTTTAAGCGAGAAAGTCTAAAGGCTGTGGTTTGCTCAAAGTTGGGTGGTTCATGTTGTTTTTAGAAGGTATTCATGCATGTGGGGCTGTCGGTTTCATAAAGTTAGATTAGTAAATGTTCTCACCATTAATGTTGCCAGGTTATTACAATTACTAGTCATACACTTTGCTTCCGTGTAAGCTCCAATGTAGTGGGACCCTAGGGCTAAGCTTCACAATGTTGTATATGGCTACCCGTACGATACCTCAGCCTCTGTACCAAAACAGTCATTTTGCAGAAAATCATGTCAAGCACAGTATATACATATTTTATAATCTATTTTCATGTAGCGAAATATAACCACTGAGAAGCTGCTTGAGCAAGCCTCCTCTGCAATGTTTGCCATTCTCTGTAAATGGAGAACATTTCATTTACCTGTGGATATCACACTAGATCTTCTTGTTAGTTACACCAAAGTGTGGGGGGTTGAAACAATAGATGTGGTGGAAAAACTACACTGCAGAGTTCTTAAGTACATTTAAAAAGTTACAAATGACGACCTGCATTAATGTGGGCGCTGGGAAGGAACCTGCTCCATGCTGCAGTTAAAAGGAGAATTATTGGATACTTGGTGAGGCTGGGAGAAGGTAAAGAAAATGAACTCCGGCGAAAGGTGCTAAATACTTGCTCAGCCCGCATAATATGGGGATATATGAGTCACCTTGGGTTGATGCCTTAGCTCTGGCTCACACAGAAGGGTGACAACATCAACTTTTTGAAGCTGACTGTTGAAGGCTGGAAATTCAGTTAATACAGAAGTGAGCTTAGAAGTAGAGCTCTAACCCTGATCTATGCAGAATTTAAATAAGAACTGGAAAAGTCTCTGTAGTTTTAGAGTGAATAACATCAAATTTCTTGAGGTCATTTCCAGAAATAAAGGGCTCGATGGACAGCAGAGGATCTGCAACCTTTGCAATGGCAATTGTTTTAGAGACAAGTACTAAATTCATTTTTTTATTACAATTAGAGAAGCCAACAGTTGTCCCTAAATTAAGTGCTTTTCACCAGAATGTCCATCTATTGTCCATCTATTGTTTAAAGCAACGTTAGGTAGGAATTGGCATTCGGTGCCTGTCTGTCATAAATACAAATCCCGGTTTGTAACAATTTTCTCAGACATAATGTCGTGCTAACTACAAACAAAAGTCATCACATCATAAAAATGCTAAACCTTGAAACTTTAAAGTAAACATGTATGTAATGTTGTCATCCCACCCTCTTACGGAAGTAACAGGGATAGAGGCGAGGAGTGGCTGAGAAACACACTATCCACCCTATCACAATGATTTTGAAGCCGTAATTCACTCTTAAAATTTGACATAATGTTGCTTGGAGTAATATCTGCTCTTCTGGTTGTGCTCCCTACCATGTCATCATAGTCCTGGGCCACATAAAAACAATGAAATGTAAATCTCCTCGATCGCACAATGCACTGCAGACAAAGTAGTTTTTTACATTGTTTAGCATTCATCATAATTTAAAATTAGACATGTTTCCTGGTTCAGCAGAAGAAATCAGATAATAAGCTCACAAATCAAAGTATCTGTCCAAGCATTCAATGTCAATTTAGATTTGCGGAACCACAATGCTACAGACCCATTCCAGACTGTGCTTAGAAATCTGATAATAGATGTTTTAAACCCAAGATTCACTTACTCGTTTAGTAAAATGCAGCTATCAACCACCAAATCAAATCAAATCAGAATTATTTATAAATCCCCCAAAACTTCATAAGCTGTCGGAGCTGTAGTAACAGGAGATGTTTGGTTAACCAATGAAGAATAAATCCTGCTTGAGATTTCTAAGGTTCTGACTTGTTTGGTACCCGGCCCGAGTGCTTCTTGGTGAGGAAGAAACATCTTGACTTCTTGGGGGGGCGGGAGGCAGACTGAGAGAATAGGAGTCGTTACAACTGAATCACCTTGTCCATCTTTCCCCTCCTCTCCATACGAGGTTGAGTGAGGTGACCTAGCTGTCCGTCTGAGCCTGCGAGCCTGTCCTTCATATTCTTCCCCTGGCAGACGCACTTCATTACTCTGACTAAATAGACTTTCAAGAGACCCCATCAGCCATCGTTTACACAGCCCGGCCCTATCACCTTTCACCACGGCCACCTCATCAGACATACGCACCCTGCTATTCACACATGCACTTACATGGCACGCCCAATGCCGACGCACGTCTACGGACTGGACGCGCATGCTGCTCTCGCCTTCTTATCCCTTCGACCACCCCATCAGTCAACACGCACACACACTTTCCGCACGCACACAAACACACACACAGTCAAGCATCCTTGGGCTCTATTCCCCAGCCACCTCATCAGGCAAGAGCAGACAGCTATTACAGTGTGCGCTCCGATGCCCATCTCTCCTCCCATCTCTTTCCTTATCTGCCGGCCGGCTCGGTCTGCAACAACCTATTGACCTGAGACGTAGCCTCGCTGCCCTGCTGACCTGGACGCTCTCCGCGAGCGTTTAACTGAATGCCTGCTATCTTTCTACCCGCCCAAAACTCCATCCAACAACTGTTCATTTTTATTTATTTCACCTCAGGTAAGGCGGGTTTGACATTGTGTTTGCCGCCTGGGCCAATTGGTTGTCTGGATTATGTCACAATGTCAGGACGTCACAGAAGAGCAATGGCTTGTCAGCATCAATCAGCCTCAGTTCACTTTAACCGCGATCATTACTCTCCAAAGAGCATCTGAAGCATATTGGAATCACACCTTTAAACTAATAACCTTTTGCAGATTGGTTGCTCATCAGTCATTTGAGTGCATAAAGTCCAAAGATTATTTTTTTAATTAAATCACTTCTGCAAATGACTCCTCTGAACGTGAATGTTTTCAAAGTCAGGACGAAACATTGTTAATTACATTTTTGATTAAACCCAACATGGCTAATTAATCCGCGGTTTACACACTTTGCGGTTACTCACGTCGTCTATTTATATTTTTCTTTCTCTGCTCAGGTCTTATTAGAGATGCTGCTGACAGCATCTTTTACAGTCTGATAACTCCACAACACTGTGGACGGACTGTACCGGAAAGACATCCAGGCGAAAATTACCCTCATCTCCGCTCCTCTTATCTGCTCTCAGGAATGAATGGGAGTCAGGTCCTTTTTTTTATTTTCCGTTTTCCAGATGACCTTCTCCAAACCACTAAAGCCAGAATTACTTCTGCCTTCACATTCTCACTCAAAACCCTTTCAGAGACTAGTGTTGTGTGTGTGTATGTGTGTGTCTTTAGCATTCAGTAACTGCAAGAACACTGCATAATACTATTAACTAATTAAGTCTTGAAACACATAGTGTCCATTGACTGTATGTTGATTTTAAAGCTGCACTGATCTTTGTATTTTGTTCTTATCATTTGGACAGATACAATTAATATGTTCAATGTCAAAGGTGATCTTTGTTGGTGCACTCACAGATATGTATCAGTCTGTTCTGTATTTTCTCCCCAGTTCTATGGAGAGTCTTAGCATCTTTTAGCTCATTGGTTTGGTTCACTCTAACCACTCTTGTTTCCAGCTGCAGGAGCTCCCTTGTTCCTGCACTAAAAGCTCTATAAAATCTGCCTCATGCTGCCCCTTCCAAAACACAGAGAAAACACCAGAGAGATGCAGTTAACTAGACTGTGAATACAGTAGAGCATTTAGCAGCTAAGGACCTTTTCATTCGAGAGCTAGTCTCGCATAGCCAGACCTACAATATAGTGCTCTGTCAGCACTGGAGAAAAAGGTCTGGCTGCGACAACCCAATCGTCACGATAGAGAGGTCAAAAACGCTCAGGCTTGTTTGCATTCCTTTAAAACTAATCACAATTGTGAAAGTGCATATTATGTTGTTTTGCAGGATGTAGGGTTTGTTCAGGCTCCTACTGTTAGCAACCAGGTTAGGGTAACGTGACATTTTCAGCATGTTGCTTGCCAGCTCGGAGGTTGCTGCTGTTGTTTCACGTTTCCTCACAACAGTAGGGAAACACACAAATAGCATAAGGAAGAAGGGTATGCCGCCAATGGCAGGCTTATACCATCAGTCTGTATCCGGTGAGTCAGACTACTCAAGAGCTTAACCTGATAAAAGGAGAGTTAGGGCCTCCGCACACCACGTCAATTTTTTTAAATTGGTCATCCAATAAAAAAAACATTTCACACATGTGTTGCCAACATTCGCTATAAAAGAAATGAAAAACAGTTGTCAAGCAGGTGACGGTGATTTTGTGGTCCTCTCACTTCGTGAACAAAGATAAAAAAAGGAATGCTGGGTCCATCAAATTCTGAAAGAAGACAAGAGCGAAAAGAGTTTGACCTGCTGATATAGCAGCGACAGAATTCCCCCGTTCATTTTCATGTGCATTTCAGGATGTCAGCGGTCCACTGCTGCTGATTTGACATCTGTCAACAGATCCAGTGTGTCTGCACTTACATTTTTTAAGGGCATGATGGGGCAAATAGTTTCCAAACATTCGTATATTAAGATATGAAATATCTTTTGCTTTAAAGAGGCCGTCCTTTGTTCTCTATAACTGATAATAATGTGCTGCCACAACAAAAACCATGTTCTTTTTGGATTTGAAGGCAAATGCCAGTGGACAGCGTGATAGCATTCTGTATGTAATCTGACAATTCTGAATACAAAGACAGGGTATGTCACCCTTCTGGGCTCTGTCAAAACAGGACAATAAAAAAAAGATTGTTGGCCTAGATCACAATTACTCCTCTTTCCCAATACAGCTACACACACAAATGCTCACACACACACACACCCTCACAGGGCCTGAAACGTCTTGCCCTCAGCCACCATCCCCTCTCATTCTATATTCTGGACAGGAAGCAGTGAGTTGGTAACCTGGGGTGACGGAATCAGGCCTCTGACTCACACCCTGACCTCAAGGGGGGAACAACCCAGTGGAGGACAGACCTCAGCCTCCAGCGCTAGGCTAATGCAACATGCCTGACAGAGACAAACAGGCTAACCGCAGTGCTGGAATGAGTACTATAAAAGAACAAACATCACTGAGAGCAATAGCTCGCCTGCATGCAAAGCAAAACAGAGGGCAGGGTTAATGCTGGTATGATAGTTGAACAAGAAAACTGCCTTCCTGGATGCAGGGAAAAAACACATTCAATTGTAAAGGTTGTTAAAACAGAATTCAAAATCAACATCATAACGAAAAAAAAAAAGAGGTTTTTCGACTTGACTGCCGAACACACCGCCGCATAATAAGACAAAGCCAATTGAAAGTGTGCATGCATAGGTAAATACAGGCCTCATGAAAAAAAAAAAAAAACAAGGGAGAACGCCTGCCTCGTTCCCAGCTGTCACCGAAACAGCTGAAAACAGAAACAGCAAAAAGCTAAACAGAAAATACCTGACCAGCCGGAAAAAAACAGAGGGAGTTTGGACGGAGGAGAGAGAAACGCTTGAGTTGCTGACTCAAAGCCTGGCATTCATTTCAAGGAGATGTGTCAGGCAGAGGCAGAGGGCGTTGGGGGGGGGGGGGGGGCATAGAGGTCTGCTGTAGGGTGGTGTAACAACAAAGCTAGTAGCCTCTAGAGACCGGCCTTATCTGACGCCTTGTCTCTGCCCCCTCCCCACCTCCCCACCCTGCAGGTGCAGGTGCAGAGATGCCAAGTGAAACATGAGGGCAGGCTTCTTTTCTTTCCAGTCGTGCCCCCTCAGAAGGAGAACACCTGGTCCCCAAACAGGGGGGAGGGGGGGTTAAGGGCTGATCCAGCGATAGCCACTCCCTCTGGATGTCTACCTCTTTTTCCCCTCTCTCACATTTCTCTCCACCTTTCTCAAATTCAAGCCCGGCGTCTCCTCTTCCTCTTCCTCCCGCCTTCCTTCCTTCCTCTCTCGTTCCGCTGTCTAGCTCGCAGCTGTCAAGACTGAGAAATGGCAGGCAAGACAGGGGTCTTCTGCCTGGGGAGATGGGCAAGGGAGGACAGAGGCCTCCAGACACACACACGCTGATGCACGTACACACAAACACACACACACACACACACACATACACACACACACACACACACACACACACACACACATACACATGCTGCATTTACGTGTGCACCAGTCAACACCTGCCAACCTGTGCACATGTTGTGCAACACCTCCCGTATTTTGACGTTACACACGATGGCACGAGTTTTCACCTTCACAGGCCGAAGAGGACACAACCCAAACAAACAGTCGCAGCCGGAATGATCGACATTTGTCAGTTTTAACAGCCAATCAGTGCTCCTGATTTCGGTGTTTGGTGTTTACCCGTTTCTCTCCCTCCCGTCGGTGGCCCCACATTTACACGTATATGATACCATTAGAAAAACAAAATTTCCTACAGAGATGTTTTATGTTGATTGCAATCAAAATTGGATGATGAGGCTGGAACATCAGAGGGAAGTTTGTGACCCAACTTTGGTAATTGTGCTGCTCTGACGAGCTCCATCTGAGGACGGCGGAATGGATGGAAAAATCATTGCATTTCTTTCCAGTTAAAAATATGCAGCAAACACTCACGGTCTGGTATGTAAAAAAAAAGGCATCCTTATGAGATGTTGAGATGTATGTGCTGTATGTGAGCATTTTCATGGTGAGAGTTCTCATCTCTGTCCTTTAAAGGTGTAAAGGAGTATTGATATTACTCAGCCTGGCGTTCCATCCTCCCGTTCTTTTGCATTCACATAGAATCATCTGCCCCCCTCAAGTGGTTGCCAGTTTGAGCACTAGCTAACATTGGAAATTCAAGCTAACACTGCTCGCAAACATAAGTTAGCAAACTTTAGCCAATAATGCTAACGCGAGCGGAATAACATCAGGGCAGTACAGGATATCGGGCTCAAATGGTAGAACTCCACCATGCTTGTGTTTTTTTGCACAAACTGGTAACTCCCAAGATTGTTGATCGCTGATACCAAAGGATACCAGCGGCGCTATACTATTAGCTCACAAGATTTTGTAGAAGCCGGAACCAACCATCGGAATAGACAAAAAAATCATTTTAGATATGACAAACATTTTCGAATGATTGATTCAGATTCACAATCATTGTTTTTATATTAAAGGTATTTGTCTACATAAAATATTATCAGTATGACCTTTAAGTACGAAGGTGGAGCCAGGAAAAATTAGCTTAGCTTTGCATAAAAACTAAAGGCAGGCTATCAGTCTGGCACTGTCCAAAGGATATCACTCTGCAACACCACCTCTAACTGTTGATGCTTAGCAAACAGCTTATTTTTTTTTAAGTCATTCGCAAATCAAAAAGCAACACTTAATTTGTTTGCTCCCAGTCTTTATGCTAAATTAAGCTAATCACCTTCTGACTTTTTCTTTAAAATAAGTGTATGGACATGTAAGTAGTGGCATTTTTAATATCTAGCTCTTCAAACTAATCCTTTGATTTTCTATTAAAAAGAGCCATGTATACAAGGTTGAATAAACACTGTCTTTCTAAACATACATGAACTGTCCATGACACTGTGTTCTGATAAGAGAGAGGGGCCCTCATTAGATCAAGTGGGAGTATCAAACCTAGCGGGCTCACAGGCCCTTCGTTATCAGCGTGATATGCTGACAAGATCAAAGGAAATGTACACACTGACTCTGAACTTTGTTCTCTAAGTTTTTTTCATATTTGGTGTATTAAAAGTTCAGAGTCACTCTGCGTAAGCCAGACTACTTACTTGTTACTCGATCATCAAAAACAGACCTGCGCTATTGATCTTATGGCCCTGTCAAAACTGATGTAACCCAAGACCAAAATATACGCCTCAGGGCTGATCAAAGTCTTTGTGTGCACCCTGAACACAATATACTGTACGGCAGCAGCTGCTTAACTGGCAGCATTACAAAATAAAACTACAAGGACTGTAAGGATGAGTTCTTTCACGCTCACTTCTACTCTGGGTTAATTTGAAATGTAGTTTGATATTTTTCCAATGACGCCATATTTTGGGCACTGATACATTGAAGCCATGGCTGGATATATTAAAAAACTGTCTGTGCAGCCCGCTCCGCCAAGGCTAACTTTATATTTATTTCAAAAAGCAGAAAGATTGCTTTACAATAAATACTACTTTTCCAGGCCCGGATGTAACATTTTTCATTATTTTTGCCAAATTAGAAGGGTACAGATCTATAAGACTCTAATGACTGTGCATCAACAACACTCCTGGCTGAATATGGCAGCTCAGTGGCCTTTAGATTCAAAATAAAAGATCTACATACCCCTCTAGCATAATTTTTGCAGGGCTCCCCAGTAAGGTCAACGATGTGAAATATGCAGTGTCTACTAAGACTACTAAGAGCTTGCTGACAAACAGTTCGCATTTTATGAATTATGACTTTCGGGCTTTCATTAGTGTGGTCACAGCTTGGTTAGGTTAAGGTACAAACAATTACTTGGCTAGGTTTAGGAAAAGATAATGCTTTGGCTTAGAATAACTATGTTCGCTCTGGTAACTTACGTAAAGTGAGTTACGCCATTAAAGTAAGTAATTTATTTATGTAACATTACTTAAAAAAAAAATAATAATAGTCACTCTTGACTCTGGTCTCAAACTGGACATGAATCCGGGTCTCCGGAGGGAAAGTGATGTAACATAAGCAAGTACATCACCTCTGTAACATAAATTATGTAATTTATGTACGTTTACCTTACTTATGTAACATCATTTAAAAACAGGTCACACTTGGCTTTATGTCACAAACTTGAGTCCAGTGTATAACAACACCAACCCCAACCACTCCCAGACTTGGACTTTTTTGCTCTCAGTTCTCACAGCAGTAGTTCCTGTTCGTATCGAGTTGTGCATAGAAGGTACAGTGTCAGAATTTCAATTTTGGATGGGCCAAATTAATCTTGGTTTTAATTCAAGGTTCACACTGTTTGCCTTTGTTTCACAGTCTCCAACTCCAACTGAAACAGAGAAGAAGAAGTTAACATTTGCAATGCTGAGATAGCTTGTTATTTACCAGCATTAGTTTGTATTTATTGCAGACATCAGTGAAACTTAGTATCCTATAATGGTTTTTGTTGCTTTTCTATATGTACACCAAATCTAAAAGCTTTAAGAAATTGGACTGGACTTCACTAAAGTCAGGAAGCTGATTACCTCAGAAATACCAAGAAAAAAGTAGACTTTTAAGTTCAAGTAATACTTTAGCTTGATAAATCTGAAGTAGGCTAATTAAAGTAAGGTTACGTTAAAGACATTTTACAGTGAATACATGTGTTCATTCAGAACACAGACACTTTCATTGTATATAAAGAGTGACTCTCCCGATGATCTGACTGGATTATTATATGTTCAGGTGGATTGCAGGAAGACAGAAAAATCGACTGCTAGCTGCACTAGATTGACTTTTAACAAGAGAGAGTGTGGCACGCTGCGCAGTAATTTCATAAGCTTTTGTCAACAGAAACGGTCTATAGGCTTTCAAGGCAATATAGAGACAATCAAGTCAGGCAGGAATCTTCAGCTCTGCCTCCTGTAACCCACAATATCTTCTAGGTTATTCCTGTCCCAGTAGTTAATGCATCTACAGCTATTAAATTAGACACCAGCGACTTCTCTACCGCGATGTGCCCGGTCCAACTTCAACTGGCCTGTTGTGATTTGTCCAGAATTCATAGCCGAACAAATGTCGTCACTTACTTCTTTAGGAAAGTAATTTCTTTTGGCAAATCTGTTTCAAAAATGTTACATTGAATCCTTTTCAATGTTAAGAAAATATAGTTACTTTTTTAACCTGGACAGAGCCAGACTAACTGTTTGGTTCTGCTTTACACATATCACGTCCAGGCTGCAGTGCCATACTTAATGCACTCACACACCTGGGAGTGGTTTAAATCATCTCACAAAACTTAAGGCAAGGAAGAGAACAAATGTATTTACTTCATTGTTGAAGTGTTGTGTTAACCTCTTCAACTTTTGCGCTACACAGACTCGGTGTGTTGAATTTCAGGAAATACTGTACGTCACGATTCAATCTTTTTTTCTTTCTTTTTTTCTTTATAAGCCAGAAACCCTTTTCTTGCAATGACATTTGATTCTTGGAAATGATTTCTACCTCACTGAGGCATTAGCATATTGTTGCTTTCTTATGTTGCAGTCATTCCCCTGATAGCATCACACTCTTGAAATACAGTAAATCTGGAGACAGGGCTGTTCAACAGTAATGTGCAATTCCTCATGGGCTCCCAGGCTTTTGGCTCAGGGCTCTTTCTTCCCTACCAGAGATTTCGTCAATGGGCCTTTGATGGAAAAAAGCACTGACGGAGGGGTAATAGAGAGGTAGCAAATGAGCATATATTTTTTATTTCCAACAACCATTGTAATGTTAACAAATGCCAATGGGAGATCAAAGCTGGGTCTTTGTTCAGTGAAACACTCATTGAGGTGTTGTTTCCACAGCGATTATGCTTGCGAGGGAACACATTTATCTTTGACAGCAGTCTTTGAAAAGAAAAGTGGGATATTTGTGTACAGAGGCATGGTACATCGACTGAAAAATGTAAACATGAAAGGAGAGCGAGGCGGTGGCGGTGGCGGTGGAGGGAGAAGAAAACGCCGTCAGTCACGACGGGAAACCCCTCGTGTGACACCTGTGTGGCACTTCTGTCAGACAAGACAAGAGGAAACAAGCCACGTCTGCCCTCAGAGAGGGAAAAGGCAGGGGCCGGCCCTCCGTCAGCGAGTGATGCTGCGCGTCTCAATGGAAAATGACACAGGAAACAAACAACACGCCAAAACACAGCAAACAATCTTGAAGAAAACAGAAAGAGCGACACACAAACTGTTGCACGCCATTACATCATGGTGTATAATCTGTGATGCAAAGCAAAAGAAAAAGAAAAAAAAAAAGAAAATAAACATAAAACAGAAAGCACCCTGCTGCTGGGAGCAGTGGTGAGTAGGTTCTGGCGTAGACAGCAGTTGGAACAAACCCGTGTTATTTATATGCTGACATCCACCATGATCTGCATGAAATGAATGAAGAAAAACACAAAAACACAATTAAACTGGAGAGGAGATGACTAAATGGTGTGTTTATCCAGGATAGGATCTTGGCAGTTAACTTGTCTGCAAACCGCTAATACGTTCACTTTTGTTCGTGTCATAGGTTATGAATCGTACTGACATTTCTTCCAAATGTGTCAAATCAGGTTCAGGTAAGTGGAGGGGATGGTGGTGGAGTTACAGACGAGAAGGCTGCCAAGCCAGTGACCACAGTTCAGATCTCTGTTTCAGCTTTTGCAAGTCAGTTAAACCACTGGATATTTTCCAGACCTGGAGGCAATTTCTAGACATGTTTGTGGTGACACGAGAAAAAAAAAGATGATGTTTAACGGTAAAAGCCTTTTTCACACCAAGCAGGGATTTTCTTCAGAAAGGTAAACATGGAAATCTGTAAAAAAAAAAAAAAAAAAAACTGGTTATATGGGTTCTCATTGACGTATGCACACCGCTGCAGAACACTTGTGCAGGAGAAAAAGAAAAATATTTGGACGGACCTCAATGTCGGCGTGCTTCCGCATGTGGAAATACAAATTTTAATAATAAAATCTTTTGTTTCAGCTGGTGTCCAGGTCAACATCGGAGAAAACCTTTGAAATTTGGTCTCAAAACATCCAATACTGTATGACAAAAACCACAACAACTAACTCATCAACCAAGTCCAGGACAACATATGGCTTGGGGTCGCCTAGCATCTGGATCAGGGGAAAGGAGCTTTCGGGGTCCAGAAGGAATATATTGGGACTCATTCATGAAACATGAATGACTGAATCTGATCATGACGTGTACTTATGAGTGTTTCTGTTAACAGGGGGGATGGGGTCGCTGATAATTTGCACCGGACCAGGTGTGCATCGTCGCATGTGGATTTATTGTATTGCCGCACCGTCTCTTCGCAGTGGTGGGACCAGTCTTAAGTCGGCACAGCCATGTTTGTGGCAACCAAAACAGGTGTTTTTAGCCAAAAGATGAACTCTTCCTCACCTTTACCCTAAGTGTTTTTTGTGCCTAAACCTAACCACAGCATAAGCGAAGTTGCAACACAATGAGATGTAAATCACCAAGAAAACGCTCATTTCCGACGTTTATTCTGGAGATTCGGTTCTCACACTGTGTGCGCATGTGAATGTGTGGTTGCACCAGGCTTGGCTGGTCAACTTCAGAGAGAGCAGCGTGCAGTATTTCATCTACAGCACAGTGCCAGTAATTTCATACTGACAGCTACGGCCATCTACTGCTCTATTACATTTCCTGCACATTCTCTTACCCTCCCTCACCTCGCTCTCTCACACACACACACACACACACACACACGTACGCACAAAAGCACACAATCCAGGGGTTTCATATTCACAGCCATTCACTGTGACTTGCAGTAACAGTAAACGCTGTGAAAAATGATAACTTCCTCCTACTTATTAACACTGACTAGCAGAGATGATTGAGTGAATGGAAGCTGCCGGACATTAGAGGTAATGCTTTTGAACAAGGCTCCCAGGACCCCAGTCAAATGGAGTCATTATATCAAAAAGACTCCCCATTGCACAAACTATACATCTCCCGCTGTGTCCTCTCACCGTATTGCCACTTAAAATATATAGTAACTAGAACATGGGGGGAGGGGGTGGGGCTACCTTCTTGGCAGTGTGTGGATCTTGAAGGAGCTCTTTGAAGATGGGTTGTTTTTTATTAGAATCATGGATTGGTACAAAAATAAGGGCCAGTGAGAAGGAATTGATTCTCTCGGTATTCCTGTGAAAAGCGAGCGAAAATGGTCTCTTTTTTATGTGACTTTGTCTGCGTTTATTTTATTTTTTATTTTTATTTTCTCTCCTCGGAGCACAGAATCTGTTTTGTTAGAGTTGAAAAGAAACCGACAACCTTTTTACCTTTCCCCTCTCTCTATTTAATTTCACTCCGCCTTTGACGTCCTGATGAGTGAATAAGGGGGAGAAAGGATAAAAGAACAAGGTACAACAAATGTATCCTTACCTGGGTGGCAGAATTGGAGCTGCATGGCTCAGCCTTTTAAGCATAATCAAGCATTCTAGGTTTTTATCGACAAAACACGAGCGCACAAACAACAAACAACCCCACAGGAGCCACCGAGAGTGAGAGCGCTTCAGCCAACCAGAGGCGGGTCTCCAAGGTTACATGTTGTATTTAATCCCCCGAACCCCCCATAGGCCCTGATGCTGGAAGAATTTTGTTGATGTCTTGAGTTGTCTGCAAGCTGTGTGTGAGTGTGTGAATGTGTATGTGCGACTTCTTCCCTCGAGCCACAGTTAAACCTCAGTGACATCAGCAGCCATGTCTTATTTCCCTATTACAAAGGTCCCACTGTAACGCAGTGTGTCAGAGCAGGGACTACTGTCTCACACACACACACACACACACACGCTCATTAGCACACATGCCGCGTCTCTCTCACGCACAAGCACACACACACACACACACACACCAGAGGGAGAGAGCAAAGAGAGCAGAAAAAAGGCACAGAAACAAATTAAACCAAGTGCAAGATAGGCCTTTCATTATAATTACCATATTCAATAAAACACAGATTAGATAAAGGAAGAGAAGCTCTGGGAAAGAGGAAAGGGGATTGTGCGTGTATGTATGTATGTGTGTGTGTGTGTGTGTGTGTGTGTGTGTGTGTGCGCGCGCGCGCGTACATGCGTGCGTGTGTCTGTAGTTGAGCATATTTCTCCATGAACTTGAAAGATGAGTAGAGGATTGTGCATAATTCACACTGTAGATTTCAAAGAGGACGCTATTCCGCAGATGGTACAAATTATGGTAGCGGTGCTCCTCCACTCACTTTTACTCAAGCATCTAAAGTCTCTCTCAAGTCCTGAACCTGAAGTAATTATAACATCCAATCAATTTCAAACTAATTTTAGGTTTGGCAGTTAGCTGCCTGTTTCTTGTCGCTACATTATTTGTGAGTTAGTTAATTTCGCAAGCAGGTTTTATTTATTTACGCCCATGCAGGAGCAGTTGGTGCCGTTGCCTCCGAGTGCATTTTCACAGCTTAATGTTGCACTTCTGTAGCATATTCAAAGAGCTGAAATATGATCACGGAATTCTATCTCCCAAATGACTCAAACCCGTTCATTTAAAATTGCTGAAATGGCTTTTTACCACATTTGATTGACGTGCACATAAGTTCTTTGGGCAGTGCTATATCTGCTGTGTGTTTTGAGCATGTGACTCTGGGCTGCACCACTTTGACAGCCTTATACATCTGATATTTTGGTGTAAAAACACATCTTCCTTAAGCTTGTTTGGGTAAGAACACAGTGTACAGAAAGAACATAGCTGTCTTGAGCTTAAATTACTGTTTGATAATCAGAAGTCTTTTAATTAGCTGATTGACAGAGTCTCCTCCCAGCTACAGGCAGCCGGAAAATAATGGGAACAAATGTGTGCGTGGAGGTGTGATGGCTGAGGGAAGTAAACACACCAATGCAGCCTTTACTCAATAGTCACTTAAGCAATACAACTGATTGCTTTTGTTACCAATTAATGTGTTGTTTAGTCTATAAAAAAAGGGAAAACGTGCCCATTACAGTTTCCAGGAACATAAGCTGATCTCTTTCGAAGGTCCTATAGGGACAATTCAGCATTTGTAGGACAAATTCATAATATCGGTACAGGCTAGCTCTCATGCCTACTCTAGCCTTACCAATTAGTTAGTGACTAAACCTAACCAAGTACTTTTGGTAACTAAACCCACCAAGTAGTTAGTCACTAAACCTAACCAAGTAGTTCAAGTAACTAAACCCACTAAGTTGTTTGAGTCACTAAACCCACCAAGTAGATAGTAACTGTGACTAAAATGTAGTATATGTTGTTTTGGTAAAACACAGGCGAGCTACCTATTCAGTCGTTGTGAGATGAGTGTGTGTTGTCGTCAACTGTCTAATCTAACACTTTTGTATTCGTCCTGTAAAGTGTAGTATTCTCACTAATACTGACTATAAATAAAATGCATTACTGTATTTTTAATTGTTTCAGCACTCAGTTATCAAGTTTTTCAATCAGGAAATGACACTTGAAATTGAATTTGTTTATTGCCCCATGTAGCTGTATAGTGTAGAATCTGAACACAGAGCAGTAACCCTTGCAACATATGTTGAGTACTTCACTGCTCTCCCGATGATTTAAACTGAAGCTTTACCTGTTGTGCGATTAGGCGTTGAGGACATTCCCCTTCTTCAGCTAACAGCTAATGCAGACAGCTAATGCACTAAAGTGTAGCTGGATAGCAGAGTGTATCTCTTTTACAGTATCTGGTTACAGATTCATGCTGCACAGCAAGTTGGGCACTGTGGGAATGAACAGCATCTGGGCTGTCTGAGTATTAAAATGCTACATGTAAAATGGGATTGAATGTTTCTGTTTTGGCTAATGCTAAAGCACTCCTGAACACCTCTGAACAAATCATCCCCATTTTTGACAAACACAAGAAAAAACACTGAACGTTATTCAAAGAATAACTCATTTTTTTGCATAATGACTTCATTCTTTTTCTACACCTATAACTGTGCTTTCAAAATTAATTCATCAAGTGATGAGACGATGTTAATATTCTACAAGCAGGTTGGAAATTTTCATATTCCTCTTAGATAAAGTCGAGCCACTGTTCAGAAAGTGTTCTTAGTGTTGATGTCAAGGTTAAATTAATATTATGTGTGAGGGGGGGAATAGAAATACAGCTTTTTGAGAGGTAAAAGTATTGTACTCCTTATAAGCTCTCTCTGCATAACAGAGAGGACTTTTAAAGGAAAAAGGAAATGGAGCAACGTGGGTATGTAGCTTCATTGGAGTCATATGACTAAATCTGGAAAAAAAAAAAAGTTAACTATACAATACATCAAATAATTGAATCACTAACACCATTTACTGGCTGGCAGGGTTGGATAATAGAATTAACCGTGAAATACATAAACACACACACACATATATATACACAATCCAATTGTTCTCTGCCATAAATGTTAACTGTTCAGTGCATTACCATTCAAACCCCCCTGTGTGATAAAATAAATTATTAGCAAACACAATGGTCATTAAAGACCGCCCAAATAGTAAAATGTATCACATCTAATCTGTACTAATCTAAGCAATTATTAAATAATTCAAATTTGATGAATTGAGCTCAATGTGATTCAAAACTGCACATAATCTGTTGTATTATGTATATCTTACTGTTATTTATCTGCTGATTATTACACGGCTCTTCTTAATACTGTAGAATGCTCCATTTACTTGAATGGTGCTTCCCAACGTTCGGCGGTCAATTATTTTCGTATAACTGACCGCTGCTAAGCATATTTGACCGTTGTCAAGGAAAGTGGCCTTTTTGCCTCTGATTCACGTATTTCGTATCACCCCGCGCTCTAAAATCTTTGCTCCGCATGTGGTCCGGTCACTTATCACCGCAGCGTCTTCGGTCGCTAAGCGACGTCAGCTGATCTGTAGTCTACTTCATATCGGAAAAAAAACTACTCCTATGCCACTAGTATGGATGAGTTTCACATTAACTTTAATATTTTTGGTAAATACGGTCATTTCGAGTCTTGGCAAAAGGCTGAGTTGTCATCAAAAGTCAAAAAAAGAAAAAGAGGAAAGCAGCGAAGAGGGAGAAGCAAAACGGCGTCGGTAAAATAAATCGGGAAAATAAGTCCCTTCAGGACGGATCGTCCTGTCGGGACTTATTTTCCCGATAATGACCGCCGTTCTATACATTATCCCTTACATATGATTAACCCCAGTCCCAGTCTTTACAGTGGTCTTTAGAGAAATTCAAATTACTGAAACTGAAGTGACACCATCACATGATGTTTTTTCACTGTTGTTTTGTTGAACTGCAAAAACAGGCACATGTGCTTGTGAAAAAGTACAGATACCATCGTGAAGAGAGAACACTAACTGCTGAATAGCTGAGGGATTCATTAGGTGTTTCATCATGTTAACCTTAATGTACGGGTTATGATGCAAGCATTTGTATCAACCTAGCTGTGTGAAACTAACTCTAGGTACCCACATCTACTTGTGCTTGTGTGTGTGTGTGCGTGTGTGTGTGTGTGTGTGTGTGTGTGTGTGTGTGTGTGCGTGTATTTATGCATTACTCTCCTGTGGTGATGCAATCTAAGCCGATTTATTTATTTGCTCCTTAATTTGTCAAACAAGGTCAAACGACCTGGTGACATTTTACTGAGACTCCCTTAGCCATTGTTTACACCCCAGCCAGACAGATTTCTTCACGCAGACAGACACACGAGTGCACAGACACAGCGCCTTTTTATCTCCCAAACATTGACAAAGCTGTTGGTGCCCCCCTGCCAGCCAAAGCCCAGCATGCCCTTCTTATAAAGTCAATGAATTTCATGCAACAGCCGTTGCGACATCTGACTATCAGGTAGCGCGCGTCTGTATGGTCCCATACTAATAAACCTTAATCAGCTCCATGAAAAACATTCACAGCGAGACACTCAAATCCACGCATACGTATGCCAAACCACTTCCACAAACCCATTCCAGCAATACCCACATTTCAACTGTTCCCACATCTCCACCACCTCCCAACCACACACCTGCGCAGACACACACAGAGACACTGGCGATGGTATTATAAAAGCAGATTCAGAATACCCATGACTACACAGATTCTTCTCACAACAAACACCAACTTCGCTCAGAAGTAAACACCGTTGATCGCTCGCTCTCTCCTGGGTGGCTCATTGCAGCTAAGTCTCTTCCTCTGCGGGGTCTCCAAACTGTCACTGAGGCAGAACTAATGCAGTTAGCTACGGAAGTCTGGCAGACAGAACCATGAACGTTGTGCTGTTCTATACCTGTGCTGCACCCCCTACCCCCACCCCCTGTGTGCATCCCATCAATTTCACTGGCGCTAATGGCTAACCATGTCTGGAAATGGCAACAGGACACTGCTTTGAAAAGAACATGATGAGAGATTTTTCCTGAGATGTGTCTGGTGAATTGTAGTTTAGTCATGACTAAAAGAATTCAGCTTATGGAAATGCATGAATGAAGGTCATAGAGAGGAGGGAAGTGGTATGCACAGACTCTCATAGGTGCAACAATAAAGAAGGGCACCTCTTATCTGTGCAGGATTAGAGGAGGGGTTGTGTTTTTTTTGCCCTAAGATCACACCAGAACAGCACTTGAACTAACAAGGGGGGCACTTGGGCCAACAAAAAGAGCCCTTTCCGGGTACTCAGCCCAACCGCGCCAGGTGCCCCTCAGCCACCTGGCGTGATATTAAGGCAACAATGACGTGTGAAAATGTCACATGAGGACACACACATGCCTAGTAAATGAAGGTTTTAAAAAGACAATTTGGCACTTAAAGCAGAAAGGCGGCAATCCTCCATCCCCTGTGCACAGCACTGATGGTCAACACAATCATGTTAGAAGCAATTATAAAGGCTTCCCTGAAAGGTTACTCCAGCATTTAAGAGCTGCAGTTTATAAAGTTGAGGGGACTCACAGGAGACAGTTGGAAAAATTATTGACAAAATCAACGCATCAGAGCGCAGGACATCCTGTCTGTTAGTATAACCCTCCTGTCTGGTAAAAAAACGTCTTTTGAGTTCCCAGTTTGTATTCTAGGCATTTCTTTTCTGGATGTATCATCTCCAACCCAAAATTGAGATAACTTGGAATGACATCACTGTGCCACAATTGGGGTTATTTACTCAGAAATCAGGGCGTGTGTCTACATGTCTCTCCTTTCAGAGAACGCTATTGGCACGGTGTTAAAGGTGCCACGACTGGGCAGAAAAGGAGGGTGGACTTTAAAGGAGAACTTCGGCTGTTTTTAACTCATATCCCTGTTGATTGAGGTTACCGAGTGCCAGCACTTGGTAACCTTGATCAACAGGGATATGGGTTAAAAATGGCCGAAGTTCTCCTTTCATGTTGCCCAGCTAACTTTGCAATAGCTGTAGTATACACCAAGAACCATAAGGTGCAGTCCTGACTCTAGTGCCCTGGGTTTCTCTCCCCTCCCTCTGGAACCAGACACGCTGTTTAATTTCCTCACTGACTCAGTACTCATCAAAGCGTGTGTCGAAAGAGCATTAATTAGCAGGTTTGCTGTGTGTCAGGATCAAAATCCTCATTGAATATTAGTTTGTTACTCTAAAGTTAATCAGGCGGCTCCTCTAGACTTTACAATTGTATTGGACCGAAATGCTCAGTGAAACAAGTCATGTCGCGGGAGGTTGTTCTCGACAATGAGGCTCCATTCACTATATCGGAGTATATAACATCAAGCTATTCACTGACAAATGCACTGAGTGAGAAAATCAATATGTGATGACCAATGTTGATATTATAGCAGACCGCCGAAAATAAATGGATGTGTGGAAAACACTGTATACGGTATAGAGCAACGTCTAAAATTATTCTCACTAATAACGAATAAGCGATTATAATGTAGCCTAATAAGGCTTAACAGTTGATCGTGGGATTGACACTTTTCTCAGCATCAGGCTCTTTTTTAAAGATAAATGTGCACAGTCCACATATATCCTATTGTGAGAAATGAGTGTGTTGTTTTTGTCAGCTTGTTGTTAACTGTGTAGTCCACCCTCTGGTAATGTAGCATTCTTTTTTCTTTCGCTGTACAAGAGGTTTATCCCTGCGCTCGCCAGTGCCCTGCAAGAAGAGAAAAATGCTATACGGACACAGGCCCCTTTAGCTCCTCCACAGCCACACAAGACATTAACTGTAATTTGATCTTTCTTGTGAAATCGGTGGGATACTCCTTTAAACTGTGGCATATGGAAAGATGATGACATACAACAGAATCACAGAGTAAAATATAAACAAAACAAAAAAAACAAGCTAAAACTTGACAGTTAACCACATTCACAACACAATTATTTGGTCCAAAGAGACCAGCGTCAAATGACAACACATAAGGGAAAGGTTTTCTACAAATAAGTGAAGATACAACCAATAATAGAACTGGGAAGTGAGAACATGAGAGGGATGCCAGTGTCAAAACAACCACACAGCAAACCTAGATAATAAAGGACCAGTTCAAAATAAGGAGAAAAGGAATGCAGAAGAGGGAACAAAAGCACAGAGCACAATTTGTGTTTCACCTTTTTATATACTATTCATTTGTTGATCTGAATTTCTTAGGGGAAACTTTTTTTTTTTTATCATGTCCTTATTTCGTGTCCTTTATCTCATCCTTGCTTGCAGTGTTTCCTGTCCTCAATCTAGAATGCCCTGTGATTTAAGTTGCTGAAAAAATCCTTGAAAAACGTAACAGTAGAATCTTTTGCTATTCAATAAAAATGCCAAAAATGAAAAATAAAAACACTACCACCATTCAAATCTACAATAATGTAGTGCACACTACAGAACCAGAAAGAATTTAACACGGCTTGTGAAAAGAAAATAAAGGAAGGCATTTGAGTTTATAATTGGAATCGAAAGCGATGTGGAGTCATTGTTTTGAAGAAGCTGTTGAGAGTCAAGGTGCAGTCTAAAAGCGACTCTAAGACACGGCCCATTTGAAGGACAGATGTTTTAAAAAGAAGATTATGAATCAGAAAAGCTCCACATAACTGAATTTCAAGCCCACACACATTGCTTTCACTATCGCTCCATCTCTGAGGATGAAGCAGCAGAAACCTCACTATATTGGCCTCAGTGAAACACAGACTTCTCCTGTCCTCTGACATTTTGAATTTAACATTTCTCTAGGTTCATTTAAAATTGTATTTTGTGACAACACTGTGCAAATGGTCTGGCTAGGTTTAGGCACAACAACTACTTGGTTAGGATAAGGAAAATATTTTTTGTTGGCTTTGGTTGCAACAAACGTGGCTGAAGATGTCCCGACTTCCCATCAGCATCATTTGTTTTGTGTCGCCACAAACACGGATGGACGTTGCCCTGAGGTATATTTAAAATATAGAGTGGTGTCATGCTTACAAATATTGAAACCCTGGTTTTGCATTTAAATGTTGAAACACAGTCTTGAACTCTGGTCACTGGCTAAGCAGCCCTCTCCTGTGACTCCATCACTGAGTCACAAACATGTGATGTGAACGTGATATGACAATTTATCTGTGGTAGGAAGAAACATCAACTATCATCATTTTACTCTGTAGACTGTGCTGCAGACTGTAGGTCCTGGGACAGAATTTTATCTATTATTTTTATGTGATCTAATCGCTGTTAACATGAAAAAGTTTTGAGAACCACTGCTCTGGGGACCACAAATGTCTGTACAAAATTTCCATGGCATTCCATTCATAAGAAAAAGTCGCCCAAGCTCTCACTCTCATGCACTTTTAATACAAATTTATATTTGCAGTCTGACAATCTGCTCTCCTTGGGTCATAAGTATTTATCACTGGTGTGCTTCCGTAGAGCATGCTTACAAATCACTTTGGGAGTCAGTGTAATTAATGACTCGTACTACATGAGACAAAATGAGTGTTTCCACTCTATTAGCATGTATGATAAATATACCTGTCGGAGTACTGCCAAAAATATTTCACATTAAATATCATCTCTTGGTGTCACTGTGGTGGGAGACGTGCATTCGGAGTCTAATGTTGCAGCAGTATGATGTACTCCCCGGTTTTGTCTTTGTATAGACAGATAGACGGACAGACAGATAGAAAGCATGCACTTGACAAGATAAAGAAACAGAGTACCTAAAAATGTCTTTATCAGATTTATTTTATTATTGCACTCGGCACCTGTTCCAATGCCAAATAAACAAGTTGGCAAAATAACTATATATTCTCTGAGCTGGAGTTTCACAATCCCACAATCAATACATAAATTCAAAATGCTCTCTTTGCAAGAGTTTGCCTCATCATAAAGAAAACAATGTGCCAATAACAATTTCTGCCTACTGTTGTTTGCGCTCGCGGGTCTCTTCGACAAAAAAAAGCTTTTGGCCAAATGCAGAGTACAAAGACATGCAAATTATAGTATATCAATGTGCTGCCTAGAGGGATCCATAACACAGGAGCAATAAAGAGAAAACCAATAGCTTGATTTTGAAAAGCCAGATTGCCTCTATCCGGATAGTTCACAGTGCTAACAATGCAAGAACGGAGTATTTCAGTAAGGTGTTGATCACCACGTCAGCACACGGAAAAATGGTCACCCTTGGCGATCCTCACTGGCTTTGGCCAAGACAGCCATTATCAAGATGGATCACTGCCATTGTCTTTTAATGGACAGGTGACTCACGTAACACGTGTGTGTGTGTGTTTTCTGTACGGTTCTCAAAGCGCGGTGAGACTCGTCGAGGTTCACCGCCGCTGCCGTGATTAGCAGAAGTTTCATCGCAATTCGCAGAGCTCCATATAACACAAGCATTCTTTCTCTCAAATTAATTAGCTTAAATTAGATGTCAAAATGGTTAATTATTATGATGAATGTTTTATTGCAATAATAGTGAGAGGAATTAGAACAATGTTAAATCGGGGCGCGCACACTCAATGCAGAGTTGTCAGAGAGAGTAATGGGTATAATTCATTTAATGGGAACAAAAATATCCACAGATTTTAATAGCAAGGACAGAGTGTGAGGGAGAGAGAGAGGCAGAAAGAGAGACAGAGGAGGAATAATGAATGCATCCTGAAAATGCAACTCATCTCCCTTTGTCGTATAGAGCTAAATGAGGAGAGGCTGGAGAGAGTCTCTCAGCTCGGCTGTATTTGCCTAGCTGAACATAGAAGCACACTTTGAATAGAAATGAAGACAAAACCCTCTCATAGCAGAGCTATAAATTGATGATGAATTACGTGAATGCTTTGACAACAGACTCAATAGTAAGAGGTGGTAATGGCTGAGCCTTTCTCAGATCACACACAGATGAGTTTCATATCTGTTCCAGTCATTTCCGAGTCTCAGACGTCTCATTGTCTTCACTCTGGGCCTCTTAACCCAACTTAACTCTGATGAAAATACTTAATCAGGTTAAGCAGCAGGGGTGTCACAATCCTCCAAATACACTATCGACTTTGCTATCGATTTTAAGGTGACAATCTGATTTAACTTCTATTTACACATATTTTTTAAGCACTGAAAGCAGTGCCATTCTCAGTCACTGGATTTGTAACAGATCATTGGTTTCCTGTGCCGACCACTGCCATTTACATTTCCAAAATTCTTCTTTACAAAAACAGGGGATTTCAAAACAACAGATCAACATTATCCTGGTGGCTTTATGCAAGGTCAAATAATATTCACCAAAATTAAAGATTCCACAGTTCAACCAAACAACGCCAACATTGGAGATTCACTGATTTCAATAAACAAATTCAGTTGTTGAAAGGTTCTGTTGCTCGAATCTGTCCAAAGTAAACCATCTTACATACCAGTTAAGGATCTCTGGCAATGTTATCAGTTCTGTTCAGTTTTTTTTTTTTTTTTTTTTTTTTTGATCACTTCTCAAAATCGTGACACCGCATTATAATGTTCGGCATATAAATGCCAACCCCTTAACTCATGACTCCGAGATATCATAGGCCTATTTAAACAGCCAAACCAGTGAGTTGTTTTAGTTCCTAATCGATCTCATATGATTCTGCGTTTTCAAATCCACAGTTTTAGATGATTGTAAATGTACTGCTATCACAATTCCAGGCATTCCTTTGTTTCCATTCATCTGTGTTTGGTGGTGCGATCAATTGGCAGACTCCTGACATTTTCCTGAGTTCTGCAATCCATCACATGTTGTAGTTCCTATTGATTTTTGACAAAGTTACATTGTTGTGAGGCAACACGTTTCAGGCTTTTCAAATACATGCTTCAGTTGAATTCAATTCAGTTCAGTTGAATTCAATACATCTTTATTGATCTCTGTACAGATGCCTGCATGCAGAAACTAGAGATGCACCGATCCAGTTTTTTCCGATCCAATCCGATACCGATACCTGGACTGAGCGTATCGGCCGATACCCGATACCGATCCGATACCGTTGTTGAATTAATAATAAACTGTATACCGTCCACCATGTGAAAGGGACTAAAGGCACCAGACTTTCCTAACTAAGACAAAATAACCAAACAGTTACCGAACATTGTAAACATGTGTAACATTAATAATAATAATAATAATAATAATAATAATAATAATAATAATAATACATTTAATTTATATAGCGCCTGTCAGGGTACCCAAGGACACACGTAACAAAGTGGAACAAACAAATCAAAGAATGAATGGAGCGCCTGTCAGTCAGCACGGAGGGAACACTAGCACCGAAGTCAGTAGCACCGTCTGTAAACAAACTAGCGTCTGGAGGCTCCGTGCACACAGCGGGGGCGACCATCCAGCATCGCTGCGAGCCGGGGACACCGCAGCAGCAGAGGAGGAGACAAAGCAGCCCGGCGGTGAATAACCCTGAGGTTGTGGTGGAGGGAGGACCAACGGAGCAACGATGTACAGCCCACAGAGTATTGAGTACGTCGGTTTGAAAGTTAGCGTTGCTAGGCTAACAGCTGACCGGTGAGGCTAACAGCAGATGGCGGGGCTACTAGCTAATCAGCGGAGAAATATGACGTGAGTAAGTGCAACGTCCTGCAAACAGGAATACAAAATAAAACATAGCAGCTGAACCTGAGAATAAACTAATAAAGAGTTGGTCAAACAACAACTTGCGCTCTTCCAGCATGCGACACACTGACGCTGACGAATGACGTAGGATGTGCTGCGACGGCGAAAAAAAAAAAAAAAACATTCATTTTACCGATCCCCGATCCAGCCGTTTTGTCAATATCGGAGCCGATATCCGATCTTAATATCGTATCGGTGCACCCCGAGCAGAAACACACAGTATATAGTGAAAGATAGAAAAACACTGTTCCCTGTTCACAAAGTTAAAATAACAGCCCAAGGCTGTAAGCTGTTAAATTGACAATACTACTGTTGATACTTACCTTTATATATGTCTGCGCGTGTGTATGTAGACTTGATGTTTAGTGTTATTGTTATGATCCCAGTTTATTATGATATCTTGTTTCCTGTTTTATTTTGAAAATGTTCCCTCATGTGTCACCCTCCTGATTGTCCCTTCCTTTCCCTCAACTGCCTTTTTCCCGCATCAGTCCAGCTGTACCTGATCCCCACGTTAGTGTGTGTCTATATAGTCTTTGTTGTCCCTCATGTCCAGTTTGTTCCATCTTCCTCCGTGATGCCGCCCTGTCTTCCCCACCAGTGTCTCCTCCTGCTTCTCCTCCTGTGTCTCCCCATTGTTATGTCTCTGTTTTTTGTTCCTTGGGCTTTCATTGAATTGTGCTTTGCTTTTGTTTGCACTTTGTTTAAGCTGTTTTGTTGATACCTTGTCTTTTGCCTTTTTGACTCGCTTTTGTTTTGCCTGGACTCGGAGTTGGTTTTTGTGCATGTATATCAGCTTTTATTTAAGAAAACGTACCGTTAGTTTCTTATTCCTGCCCTCCATGAGTTGTTTTGCATGTGGCTCCTCACCTTGTTTGCTGATCTATAACAGTGATAAGTTGCAAAACTTAAGCGAGTTTCAAGTAGTTTTAGCACAGTGGCTTTAAGGATGTTGGTTGGTCAACCGCTTTTGTCCAAACTGAAATCCAACTAGGATGTACTGAAATTAAAGTTTATACAAACAAACAAGTGACTCACTTGAGGCGATAAGAATTGACAAAACATAAAACTTTTTTTCATAAAACTTTTTTTTTTCAAATAGGTATTTATACCCCCCCGAGGCTTGTAAACAGACTTTATGTCCCCCTTTGACTCTTCAGTCTTAAAGCGCCTCAGGTATCTACACTTGGCCAAACCAAATAGTGACAGATCTGGAAAAGAATTTGTCCGGTTGTACAACTAACTATTGATTTTCCTAACATGCCCCGCCACCAGGATAATATAACTCCGCGAAATGAGCTTTGATCTGTAATTTATCAAGACTTTAGCCAGCCACAGCCTTCAGTTGATGTCTCATCATAATCTGCCATCGCGCTGTCATCCAGCTTCTCTGATCGCTTTACACGTTGAAGATTGCAACATGGCCTCACTTCCACTCAGAAAGTCCTTAAAGTCTTAGATTGTCAGACGTAGCCTGACGTAGGAGATGATGCTACTGCCAGTGGCATAGGCTTTAGTCCATTGACTGGGCCCAGTGACCATCGCTGTTTATTCTAATCCAGTTACTGAACAAATGGAGAAAAAATCAGCAGCAATGAGCCCCTGTGATTAAAATTGCTCTGCATTGTCTCTGCAGTGTCTCTTGCCTTTACATTTTGTGTATTGAATGTGGGAATCCATGTAAACAGTGAAACGCAGGGCAATTCTGCAGATACATGATGTACTCATGTTTTGCAGGACTCATGTATCATGTATTCATTTTATTCTGTCTTTCTGTATTACGAAGGAAGCAGACCTGAGGCATAAAAAACAAAGACAGAATAAAATGAATTAATCACGATCCAATCTTTAATTACCTTTGCAGTAGATTGCAATTAACTAATGCCATTACTTACCAAAATTACCTCTTTAAAAGCAAACAATGCATGTCAACATTGTCTCATCTGAAAGAGGCATTAAACCAGAGTACAGCCTCATCCGATTTGTCTGATCCCAGTCATCCGCAGAGACAAAAGTTCATCTCAGGCCTTAAAACCCTGCATATGACAACACCTGCGTTTTGTTGTTTCAAGTACATGGTGCTGAATGGAGTAGCTCATCTTTGTGTGTGTGTGTGTGTGTGTGTGTGTGTGTGTGTGTGTGTGTGTTGGGGGGGGGCTGAGGTGCAAGGGTGCACACAAGTCAGGATCATCTGTTCGTGAGGTCATGTCAGCACAATCTTTGTGCTTGGGCAGCCTGACCTGACTTGTACTCCTTTACTGGTCCAAATAGGGTCTAAGCTGTCTGGCCTCGCCATATGCCGGCTAACTGCGCCCCTGCCATCAAGGAACCCACTCACCCCTGCCTCGGAAGCCAGATCTGCAGTCAACATAGTTATGACTTTGAATGTGTCTTAGATTAGAACGGCTTTGCAGGCTTTTGACAGGCAATTTTGCACCAGAAATGGGCCATTTCCCGGTTCCAGTGAGTGGCCTCTCAATGATATAACAGCTTCTCTACTACAACCACATCATCAGGCCCTCTTCTACATTCCTCTTCTTTGAAATATGTGAAGGGAAAACAAGACAAAGTGTGTAAGCAAGGTGCCATCACACCATAGGTTTCCATGACACCTTCACCTCTTTGTCACAGATTCAACCAGTCTCTGGAGTAAGACTGGAAGTATGACAAACAGCCCCTGGCAGTAGTTTGTACTGTCTAACATGTCAGTTTCAAATTCCCCCCCCCCACCCCCCCCCCCCCGGCTGTGGGACTGGATTATGTTTGACATTTGTTTGAGAAGATACCAATGCAATACCCATCTTTTGGATCTAATAACAAAACAATATCTTACAAGTTTGTTTGTTTTTTCTCTCAATTGCTTTTTTTAATTGACTTTTTCAATAATAGCTTTGCAGTTCTCCAAACATTGAAAGCAATCACACCCATTGATAGCACAGCACTTCACCTTGTTCAACTAAAGGCCAGCACTCACTCAAAACTTTTCACTTGTCTATCAAAAGTAGATAGCTTCATCAGTGAGCGATCGCTGCCGCCAAAGTGACATGGCCCTCTATTATTAGTTGTAAGAAACTGTCAGAAAGATAGATGTCAGATTGTGTTTGTTTGTCATTTCTCATTGACTTACCTACAATGACCCGATATCCTCTACAGGTGACTGAACAAACAGCAGTGGCGGACTCAGGATGTTTGAGGGGCAAGGGCGAAAACATTTGAGGGCATCAAATCAAATACATTATATTTATTTAGCCCTGAATTACAATCACATTGCATCAATGGGCTTTACAATCTGTACACTGAACGATATTTTCTAGACCCTTGATTCAAGTGAGGAAAAACCTTTAATGTGGGGGGGTGGCGTGATGGAAGAAACCTCAGGAAGAGCCACAAACGAGGGATCCCTCTCCCAGGACCAACAGACATACAATAGATGTCGCATGTACAGAACAGAACAACAAAATCACAGTTTACAAGTTGCACTGAGATAATATCTGCTACAAATTATAATATATGCAAAGTCGTGGATCCTAGGAGGCCGACTGAGCAGCCCGAGGCATCGCCAAGTGGTGCCCGAGCCACGCGACCTCCTCTCCACCGTGGTGACCTGGAAGAGGTCAGGCCACACAAGATAGTTAGTAATAGACAGAGAGATCAGACTGAAGAGTTTTTATCAGATATAAGGAGATGGTGAAACAGAGAAGAGCAATGATCCAGCAAAGCCTAGGGTTTGATGATCCGGATCCGTCAGTGTGTGAGGCAGCAGGAGCCAGGAGAGGCAGATGATCCCAGGGGCCCGTGGTCCATCAGAAGGGAGCCTGAATGAAAGACAGGAAGAGGTGGACGAAGGTATAGAGAGTGAGGGTGTGACACAGGTTGCAGCTTGTGGGGGCAGAAAACAAAAACGAACGTTAGCGAAATGCGATGTTGATCAGAATAAGCAGATTGTTTCTCTTCGGCAGGACAATGTAAATTCTAATAGTAACTCATTGAGACTGAGCCCGACCCACTGACGAAACTACCAATCGAAGTCAAGGACTAATTGGAGGTTAAGTCAAAGAAGTAAGTTTTAAGTTTAGATTTAAAGGTGTCAATAGAGCCAGAATGTCCTATGTCAGCTGGGAGGTTATTCCAGAGGGAAGGGGCACAATAGGCTAGAGCCCTGCAGCCATCTGACGACCTCTTAACCCTGGGAACCATCAGGAGTCCTGAGTAATGCACGAGTTGGAATATATGGTATAATAAGATCTGACATGTACAACGGGGCAAGGCCGTGTACAGTTTTGTATGTCATCAGCTGCACCTTAAAGTCTGATCTTATATTGGAGCCAGTGCAGTGAGGCCAGGACTGGTGAAAAATAATAACATTTTCTTGTACACGTTAAGACTCTAGCTGCAGCGTTCTGAACCATCTGAAGACTTTTAGCACTCTCACACGGAAGACCCGAAAATAAGGCATCACAATAGTCCGACCTAGATGAAAGAAAAGCATGAATCAGAATCTCTGCGTCAGCCGTGGACAGGAAGGACCTAATTTGAGCTATGTTGTGCAGGTGGTAAAAAGAGATGTGAGTAATTACTTTGATGCGCTTATCGAAAGAGAAGGCAGAATCAAAGGTAACACCAAGGTTCTTGACAGTTGACCTTTGAGAGATAACACGGTTGTCAAGAGATGACAACTGTGGGTGCAGAAAGTCATGATTAGAGGGCACTTCACCAAGTTTTGTCCAACAGTGTTCACAAATGCTCGTTTGAACAGTGCGTTCACAGGTTCTGTAGCTGTTCTTTAACTTTTGTGCGCATCCCCTTTTCATAGCAATCATCTCACACGTAACAGTCCAGTAAAACATAAAAACAACAAAAATGTAAAAAATTGTCTTGATACAACAAGTTTATGTGAATTAGGATCCATTAAGCAATACAAATTTAACTCCTCCTCAACACCTTATTGGTGATCCAAACATATGTCTGTTCACAGCGTTTTTATGTGATATTCGCCCTGTAGCGAAGCACACAAAACAGTCTTTTGGCATGGTGCAGCGACACACATATCTCTGCTGTGATATCATCATAGGCAGCATGAGGGCTCAATCCTCCCTCTGTTTCCTCCTCTGTGTTCATCTCTTTGACCGAACTGACACAAAAAGTCCTCTCTTCTGTACGAGCGGTCTGTTGTCCGTTTATGATGTGCGTCTGGTCCTGTTTAGTAACTGTGGAACATAAAAAAAAAAAAAAAAACAACTCTAGTCTACCCTCTGTGTGTAGACATGCATGCTTGGACATTTTTGCTGCGTGCCTCTCAAACGGCAACAGCAACAAGTCCAGCTCGACATCTGTCCGCTAAGTCTATGTAGCGTAGCTGTTGCCAATGACAAAAAAAGCCAGTCAAACTGTATGTTCAGACCAAATGCAAAGCAAATTGTGTGTTGTGTCTAGATTGCATGCAGAGTCGATAAAACAACGGGAATAGATGTGAATTAGCATTTACTTGTGCTAGGCTAAGCAAATGTTGTCGTCAGGCGGGGTGACGTGTGGCGCTCGCTTCCTGCTACCTGCTCTCGGTGCCACTTGTTCCAGAACAGTTGCCATGATATTCTCATCCAACAGAAACTCGAGGGCCAATCCCAAACAAAATGGATTCAGCAGATTACAGAAACGTCTTCTACAGTGCCAGTGTGGATGAACTATGCTCCACGAGAAGAAGAAGGCTGAGGAAGAAGCAAAACTGAATATAAAGAACGCTGCAGCACATGGACTATTTGCTCTCACAGAGATATACACACTCAGAAATAGGGGTACAGAAGGGGGACATTTCTGTACTTAAAGGTACAGTTCTGTCCTACTGTAGCCTATAGGGCCAATTATTGTACTTTAAAGTACCTATGTGTACCTTTTGGGGGTAAAAAAGGCACATAAATTTTCCAGAATAGCAAAAGGTACACATATGTATTCCTAAGGTACACATATTTACCCTCTAAAGGTACAATATTAGAGACAGTGTGTTGTGTTTGATAAAGTGAAAAAATGTAGGACTGTTGGGTAACCTATTAAGCCTATTATTATTACTGTCGGACTATTGATATGAATTAACATATGGCTAATGATTAGAAATTAAAGTAGTAGTAGTAGAAGTATTACTAATAATTATCATAATTTGTTTGTGCGCATCCATGCATGCGCACGCACACACAAGGTGCTGAATCATGGTACATGGTACAAACGCCGGCGTGATCATCGACTCCAGAGGGTTAAGGTGGAAACAACTTGGATGCTACAAAGAATATGTGTTATATTAGTCTTATTGGTTGGAGTGATAAACAACACGTTGATTTGCTTTTCAGTTTCTAAGTCGTTTTTCCCACAGCACCTGAATGCAGCATACTTTACCAACGTCTCGCGGCGAACGTTTTTTTTTTTCTTTTCGGCCTGCGCTGCAGCCTGCCGGCGGGTCGGTGAGAGGGTGACATGGAGGGCGCAGCAGGAGCAACCCTCTCCAGTGTTTCAACAGAGGAATTAATACAAATTATCACCGACACAGGCGGCATTGGGGTCACAGAAGCCGAAGCACAGAGATTCAGAGGTAAGTTTAAATCCAAACTGGATTACAGTTGGCTCTCTTAGTTTTAGTATCAGCCGGAGCTAACGTTAACGCTGGAAGGGCAGCTAACGTTAGCTTCACAGTAAACGTAAGCTAACTCTCGTTAGTGAATTTGTTTATCGGCAACACAAATTTTCAGCTCTGCTGTGCATGTGTAAAGTAAGTTCAGCTTTGGCAAACACCAAGCAGAAGATGTCACATTATAGGTAACTTTAGGCTGAATGGAGGGTTAACAAGATGGCGCTACATGTTCTGCTCAGATATAAAATTGCACTTGTGAATCCTTACTGTGAGAGGAGTTGTGGAGGGTAAATTAGGTTAACGTAAGTTAAACCAAACCTAACCCGGTTTAACCACTTCTTTTAAGTGGGGTTAATAGTTTTTTCTTAACAACCGTGTTAGTCAGTAAGCGAACGTTTACTTGGGCACCGCTCTTTTTTCATCGTTCTGAGCTACAGCGTTCAAATTATTTGAACTCTGTTTGCCGCCGACCTTTCAAAGCCCAACCAATGAGAATTCAGCTGTATGTGCCGTTGCCAGATGGCGGCCGCCGCAGTCTCGTTTGGGCCCGCCATAGTCTCTCACAGAAAAAAAACATTATTAGCTAGTAAACGCAAAACGCGGTAAATCGCTAATTGATAGACTCACACATCACACAGCTCATGAACTTGATAAATGGTTTACTGTCTCACAACCGTGATATCCATGTTTAAAAAAAAAAAAAAAAACTGACAGTGATTGAGTGTCACGACTTCCTGTATCTGGCCCTTCAAATTAAATGCCATCTAGCCTTTCATACACAGTTCAGTCATATAGATTTTTAATTAATTTTAACAACACATGGCTTCAAATGTTTGTTTTTTTTCTGCGATCAATCAACCAATGAAATTTGGGTGACTAATGACTTCTTGGCGAACTAACTCTTTGTCAACTATTTGGGGGCAGCCCTAGATAAGAGAGTTACTGAATGCTAACCATATTTGTGTGGTTTAAATTTTTTCAGTGGCCAGGGAACTTTTACATAGTGGACACAAAGCCAATAAGAACCCAATATTAGTTAAAATGGCTGAATTTATTGTGCCAGACTTACCATATTGTCAGCAACAATTTAATCTCTCACTCACTAAATTACACACTCACTCATGTACATTCTCCTCTCTCACTCTCTCTCTCTCTAGATCACGAAGTTGACGGTGAAACCACTGAAGTTGGTGTTGCAGAGAGCATGGTTGCATGCTCATTTCCTTCTTTTAAGAAGCAGATGAAATTCCAACAGCTTGTGTCCAAGTTGAAAGAGTACAACAATCTAACACTGCCTGCGCCTGAAGAATGCCCTCAACTTACTCCTTCAGCAACATGTGCATCAAGGCAAGTGTTTGGTGAATGTTTTAATACCATCTTCCTGGGCTATCGCTCATATTGTTTTATTACAGCCTAAATTTTCATACATGACCTGTTACAAGGAATTAGACAACAAAGAACAGTGGCAGGGGAAAAAGTTTTTTTTCTTTTATAGTAATCCATATTATGAGGCCTGACCTGTGAGTATTAAGTTGATTCATAAGTCACAACAAGGTAACACTTGTAGATTGGAATGTGTTTGGAGCAATTGGTGTGTCTTGGTGTGTAACACAAACAGACACAGCATGCATGTTCTTGTTTAATTAGGGATTATGAAAAATAGGTTCAATTTCACAAATAGTGGTGTGTTCCTTGGGTGACTGTAACATGGCGGACAATGTTTTTTTCTGTTGTCTTGCAGTTTAGAACCCTCTTGCCACAGGCTGCCGGCAATCATTTCGATTCCGCAATTCCCAAGAGATGTCCAGAGCCGGCTGGACGCCAAAGAACCAGTCCAAAAGACACAGAAATACTGCAACAAAATCATTGGGACTTTGTATGAAATATTGTCACAGTACACAATGTAAGTATTTCTTTCCAAAGACAGTGATATCCTTTTTTGATTTTTTTGAGGAAAAACAGAATTTAATAATTTCCATACCAGTGGAATGTTTGTTTTGATTATTATGCCGTTTTCATGTCTGCCAAGTGATTTACAGAAAACTTAAACCTAAATCAAAGATTTGAAGATGTGCAGTTTATGGATAAAGTGCTTCAGCGTGTGTCGTCTGTATCTGTCAATACTGTTAAATATGCACTTGGGGATGTTTTTTTTTTGGGCATGTGCACACTGAAGCCATCCCTTTTATTCTTTAAAACCAAGTACATACTGAATGTGGACAAGTTGTGGGTGTTGTGTGGAAAACTGTTGATTCCTTCCTCTTATGAAAGTCATTTCCATGCTTACTATGTCACAGTTGACAAGGACTGGACTCTGCTCAGTCCCAGAAATTAATTAGACTTATTTGGTTAGCACTTATTTGGTTGATGACAGATTGTTTATGTCTTTGAGGTACTCAGTTTAAGGTTTCATTTGTTGTTGTTCTTTTAGGGTTGCAAAATTTAAGAAACAAAAATTGTATAAATGAAATGTATTTTACTAAATTGTATGAAATGATAAATAAATTGCAATGAACTGTAAAGAAACGGTGGTACATTTTTGTCTCTTTAGAGTACAAAACAGTCACAGGGCGGTACCAATATAAGGTACACTATTGTACCCTTTTATGGATACATTTTTGTTAAATTATTTGAAGGTACATTTTTGTCATGCTAGGTGCACAATTGTACTTAAACTGGTACAATTTGATAAGGTACAAAAATGTACCGGCACCAATGGGTACAAAATTGTCTTTCAAAAAGGTACACGTGGTGCGACAAGGGTTTGTACCATTTTAGGTACATTTTCGTACTTCTATTTTTGAGTGTGTACTTACATAACCCAGCCCAGAAACATGTAATTACTTATAAAAGATCCTGCTTATGAAAGGAAATCCACATCTATGAGGCACTCAGGAGCAGATGAGCGCTATGCATGTAAGCACATGTAAATGGAGTGAACACGTGCTAAACCTACTATGCGACTGTGTCGTAAATGTAAATGTATGATCCTCTAATTGGGACGAACGTAGGGGGTTTTGTTTATATTCCAACAATAGCGTGCCTCAGCGTATCCGAGGCTCCTGCGAAAGAACATCTCTTAACATGGGCTTTGAAGTTGCGATCAAGATGCAAGATGTGCCTGTGTGTGTGCGTGCGTTTTTTTATGGGTGTGTGTGATTTGGGTTACGTCTTCTCATCTGGTCTTGGCATTATGGAGTCAAGCTTGTTTTTCTTTTTTCTCCTCCTTTGCCTCGCAAGTTGCTCCCACCATCTGGCACCGGGCTTTGAAAACCAGGCCAAGTCTCTCCCACCAGAATGGCATGAAAATATACCCGCATATACCCAGCCGTCCTGTCGCTCTCTCTCGCTCTCTCTCTCTCTCAAGCCAGCCACAGACTACAAGCAAGGATAACAGGGTTGACGGGTTTGAAAAGAATACAGAGGAAATTGGACAGGTCAGTGGAGACACAAGATGCTCCTTCTGAGGGGTAAAAATATACTTGAAAATGCATTTACATGAATTTCGTTTCGTGGGCGGTTTGAAGCCAGAATCAGGGGTGCAATTATACGATTGCCAAATGTCTTTTTTATCCAGGTCAAAACTTAGAGATGCAGAGGGTGAGCTCGGTTAAACAAGTCAAGCTGGAGAAAGAGACAGTCGGAGTGAGGGAGAGAATGGCTTCAGAGCTCCAGTCACTTGTTTGTGTAGTTAACTTTCTGCTCCCGTCAGCGTGGAGGAACTCCATTGACTCCCTCCTGTCGGAGGCCAGGGTCATTTGCATAACCTATTCCCCTCTCTCACTGCCAGTTGCCTCCGCTCTTCCCTCAGTCTCTGTTTACTCTGAGCGACCGGGGCCATGTTGGATCGCTCCACTGCTGTGCCGTGTCGATTCCCCTGTCCGTGGCCGGGCTTTAATTGCCTTGGTTTTATGCTGGGTCAGGCTGTGTGAGATACACACTCCTTAGTAGGCCTCATTGTGACAATGACCTTTAAATTGCTCTCTCCCTCTCTCTCTTGCTCTCACACACACTCATACAAACACACACTGTGCTCACCCAGCCTTAGTTTTTTTGGCTTTCCTTATCACTGTTTACTGGGAACCTGCATCTGTCTGCCAAACAGAAACCCATAAATAAAAGCTTTATATTTCAAAGCATTAGTGTCAGGGATGTTAACCATCTGCGCAAATGATCTATTTTCTGTATGCGACACAATAGCTGGCAAATTTATCCACTGAAACAATACAATCTACAATGTTATATTTGTACATTTTAGGGTCATGTTCTAGCAGGATTGTTTATTTCCAACACGATGCATCACATAAATAAGACTGTTCACTTACAGCCGTGCGACTCTACTGTCGTCAGCGATGGCACAAAATGAGTGTTTTCGATTCAAAGTTGCTACTATAGAATGAATTTTTTGCATGAGGAACTAGCGAACGCAGCGCTAGGATCAGTCTAACACATATAATACATGTTATTACAGTGATGTGTTACCGCGCAGCTCATTTCCAGCTGCTCCAGCTGCACATACTGCATGGGACGTAGCCAGCTCTTTATACTTAATAACCTCTGCAATTGCCTATAGGGGACAAACTGCGCAGTGTCTTCCCTCTCCACAGTCACATATTTGTTGCCCTCAATCGGCACTGAATCACATCGGCAGCTGTACGGCTCTCCGTGTGGGTGGAGATCTGCCGTCAATACCCCAACTGGTGATGTCACTGCAAGTGTTTTACGTGTGACAGATGATGCATAACAGCGGGTGACATCACGGATTGCCTAGTTGCCCAAGAGAGCGTAGCAGCAGCCGTTTGTGCCTCCACGGTGATTCAGTTTGGATTTCTCCTTCAAAATCTAAATGGTGAGCGGAGGCTCTGTTGATCTGTTTTCTCTTTTTTGTCTAAATCCTTCTGTCTGTGTTTGGCAAGCAGAAAACACACTTGAAAGGTTGGTCAGACCGACAAACTGACAATTTTTTACCAGATGACTGCAAGGCAGTGTGGTGCATACATGATTCAAAAATGGATTAACCTTTCCATTCAACCCGGTATCATGCCGAACCGCGTAAGTGACCTGCCGATCGACCGTGACGCTGTCCACGGTCTCTGGTTCTAGTTGCAAATAACAAATATGAAACATTTCTTTACATTTTGAAAAGAAAGGCACCGAAAAACTACTTGGTTAGGTTCAGGAAAAGATCAAGGTTTGGCTTAAAATACCTTCTACCTCTAAACCATCACTACCAGCTGGTTGCCTTATGCGGGAATTTAACTTTCAAGACCTTTTTTACATGCACAAGAACCTTTATTATACACTGAAGGAAAGGAGAAAAAAGCACGAAAAAGCATAATAGGTCTCTTCAGAAGTGACAAACACACAGTAGAACACTTTGCACATCTTTTCATGAGACAGGTGCATAGAAGAATGATGGGTGGGGGTCCAGAGTCCAAACTCCTGCATACTGTCTTCACCTGTCAAATGGTTTGCAACAAAGAGAATCCATCTTAATCGTGAGTTAGGCGACATGCGGCAGCTTGTTTGAAACTTGCCGTTGCCCAGTAATAATAAGATCTGTTCAAAAGCTGCGACCGTACGAGGTCAGCTCTTATGCTCCCTTAAAAAAGAGCTGTGGTGTGAAGTATCGTGTGTTGATGCCCCGCAGGGATGACCAGCAAACAGACACATCTATGCGTCACGAGTGCATAAAGAATGCAGCGCATGGCCTCGTGTGACACAGGTTGGTAATGAGGCCTGGAAAAACATGATTAACTTTTCAGGGAAACTCTGACTTGTGAAGCTGGCAGAGTTTGACAATTACATAGCACTGGCACAGGTAGGGTCTCGACTGAGAGCCATCTAGTTTAGTGGAGCAGCCAACAAGATCAAAGAGGCACACTTCAAAACAGTGGAAGACTCCAGGATGCTGTGTTTCTGAAGCTCCGAGATTCTCCCCTTCATTGTCTTCTGTGCATCTGTGTGCCTGGTAACATGTTCTTTTATCGCTCTTGACTGACTCCACTGAAGGGGTAAAGTGAAAATGCCAAAACTACTTTCTCAGAAACGCTGAGAAAAGACAGAGGAAAAAAAGAAGACGCGAAGACGTGAGCGGGGTTCAGAATGGGCCAAAAAATCTTGTTGCCGGCTTTTGTAGGCAAAAGTCATTATGCTGATGAAAAAGTGGTGCACAAAAGCCAAGTTAATCTGCCTTCTTGACAAAGATTTGATGAACAGATTCACAGGTGCACTCTCATGGCTGTGCCTAAGTAGGAAGCTTTAGCCAGTAAGCGGTTTTAGCATAGTAGAAACTCTGTGAGCAGAGGATCATAGGGACCGCTTGAGTCACCGCTACAACCTGCAAGATGAGGATCATGGCGGTACTGCTAGCTCGGTTAGCTGAGCTAACAGTACTGCTAGCGAGCTCATCTGTTAGCTAATGCCAGCCAACCACAACTGACTCATTGAGCTAATACAACATAGTGTAATCAACAATACTGACAGTTTTATTGTTAGTGTACAATTATTACATTTTAGCACAAATTGAAAATTGAAGATGATGTTTGTTCTTTTGATTATTACAATGAAATTCAGCTGAGATGTCCCAGGCCATGGGTTATTGGATAGCACAAATAAAAAAAAAAGTAAACTAACCTGGTGGGGAGGGCCTTCAAGATTATGTTGTACTGGGAAAGAGCCAAGCTAGCAAGGCTACCTAAGATTATCCAAATTACTGTGGATGTTTTAGGGAAAGCTGGATATCACGCTAAACGATTTTTTGATGGCTGAGCTGCGTGACTTCCTGCTTTCATGAACAGGATAAAACAATTCATCCATATGTCTGTTGTGAACTTTCCAAATGTTTCGGGGGCTTCTGAAGCATGAAAAACAAAAATGTAGTCACTGTTTTACAGACAAATGTGGGCAGTTTGCGTCACTTGATGCGACTAAAAGTTGCAATACCAAATTGCGACTAACATTTTCAGCTTTCTTTGTTGGCCACATGACCCTTGTCTTTTAGATTGTAGAGGTCTGTCAGTCTCATTGAGTAGAGGCCTCGCTGGTCTCTGTTCTGACTTAAGCTAGCTGATTTTCTAGCTCTGGCATTAGTATACAGAAAAGAGTTAGGTTTGAATCTACTGATTAGCGGATAATTAGGGCAAATAAGTGTATTTTCCCAAATGGCAAACCTCAACACTGTGGCCCTCATTTATCAATTTTACGTGAAAACGGCTGCAGATCTGAGCGCAGAATTAGTCTTACGACAGGGCACACATGTGATTTATGAAACATTTGTATCTGACCAATTCCAGCGTATGGATGATCGGGTCTTGATAAATGTGGCGGCTGAATTCGATCGTCAATAACATGTTACGCCCTTAAATATTCCTGGTTTGGAGGCCTCGCCCACGGAGGTCAAACATGGAGAGAAGAAACTCTGGCAAGAAGACAAAACTTTTCCGAGATGGAGATCGGCATCCCGGCAGCGCCGGCACATCAAAGGCTCCATTCACTAATGCAATGTTGTGCAAAACTGAACAGGCCAAAATAATATGGCACACTTTCTCTGGGGTATACAGCAGAGCTCCCCCCTGCTGGTCCGAGACGGAGCCACCTGCCCTTCAGCAACCCGAAGCGGCTCCACTGTGACCTGTGTACGTGAGTGCGCACTATTGAATCTGTGTTCCTGCTCTGTAGCAGGTTTGCCAGCGGGGTTATTAGGTATTCCGTTAATTAGTTGGTCTGTTATTAAATTTTATTTGACAAAAAAGTGGCATCAGGAAAACTGTGGGCTTTTTTTTTTTCAATTAAAATTTTTGTGTTTTGTTTTATTCGTTTTAAGAATCCGTTTTGATCTGTTCTAAACATGTGACTGCTCATGCTTAATGACAGCTGAAGTTTGTTTAATAATTATTTTCAGACTCAGCCAGATTTTGCTGTGCTGCACCGCAAATCCACAGACTCAGATTTGCGTACACAAGTATGTCCAAAACACAGTTGATTAAACAGATTTTCAAGCTAACGTAGCTACTGATGTTCCTACATGCATCTAATAAACATGTTTGATATCTCGTTTCATCATTAACCAGTTTAACACTAAAAGTATAGTTCAAAAGAACTTTACACTCATTCACATTTTCTGCTTTTTACAGTGCAGGCATCCACATGTAAGAACAGTGGCACAGCCGTATGCAATATGATATTATTATATATTATCCTTTAATATCTGATCTAGCTCTATAACGGGATGGAGGAGGGAAAAAAAGTTGATTCAGATGTCAAAAACCAATGTGTGTCTTTTTCAAAAGGACATGGCGATGAAAATATGGGTAAATAGATGCACAGGGAGGTAGCATGTATCTGTTTTCAACTCAAGTGGAGTCAGTTTATGTTAGAGACGGATAAAGCAGAAAAGGGACATGAATAATGGATGAGGCAGGGTCGGAAGAACATAGATGCGGGATGGAAGAAAGGATTAATGACTTCTCAGTGTTCATCAAAATGAAATAAAAGCAGAGATGAGATGCTTTTCAGATGATGAAATTATGACC